>JARDVY010000037.1:0-180000 GCA_029030555.1 Ornithoptera alexandrae
TGCCTGCCTGCCTGCCTGCCTGCCTGCCTGCCTGCCTGCCTGCCTGCCTGCCTGCCTGCCTGCCTGCCTGCCTGCCTGCCTGCCTGCCTGCCTGCCTGCCTGCCTGCCTGCCTGCCTGCCTGCCTGCCTGCCTGCCTGCCTGCCTGCCTGCCTGCCTGCCTGCCTGCCTGCCTGCCTGCCTGCCTGCCTGCCTGCCTGCCTGCCTGCCTGCCTGCCTGCCTGCCTGCCTGCCTGCCTGCCTGCCTGCCTGCCTGCCTGCCTGCCTGCCTGCCTGCCTGCCTGCCTGCCTGCCTGCCTGCCTGCCTGCCTGCCTGCCTGCCTGCCTGCCTGCCTGCCTGCCTGCCTGCCTGCCTGCCTGCCTGCCTGCCTGCCTGCCTGCCTGCCTGCCTGCCTGCCTGCCTGCCTGCCTGCCTGCCTGCCTGCCTGCCTGCCTGCCTGCCTGCCTGCCTGCCTGCCTGCCTGCCTGCCTGCCTGCCTGCCTGCCTGCCTGCCTGCCTGCCTGCCTGCCTGCCTGCCTGCCTGCCTGCCTGCCTGCCTGCCTGCCTGCCTGCCTGCCTGCCTGCCTGCCTGCCTGCCTGCCTGCCTGCCTGCCTGCCTGCCTGCCTGCCTGCCTGCCTGCCTGCCTGCCTGCCTGCCTGCCTGCCTGCCTGCCTGCCTGCCTGCCTGCCTGCCTGCCTGCCTGCCTGCCTGCCTGCCTGCCTGCCTGCCTGCCTGCCTGCCTGCCTGCCTGCCTGCCTGCCTGCCTGCCTGCCTGCCTGCCTGCCTGCCTGCCTGCCTGCCTGCCTGCCTGCCTGCCTGCCTGCCTGCCTGCCTGCCTGCCTGCCTGCCTGCCTGCCTGCCTGCCTGCCTGCCTGCCTGCCTGCCTGCCTGCCTGCCTGCCTGCCTGCCTGCCTGCCTGCCTGCCTGCCTACCTACCTACCTAATTTCATTAGCAAAATTCAAGTTAAAAAGTGACTTTAAAATTTAGAAATAGTGTTGGGCAGCGAGCGCTCCTCTATGTGAAACTGCGCCTCCGGTACTGAAATTTTTTTTTATTGACTATAAACTGCGGGGTGTGATTGTCGACCGACCGCAAAACGTAAATTTGTATTGGAAAAGTTGTTTGCGCGCCAAGTTCTACGTTATCGCATACCACGAAGCCGGAAACTTGACTAGTTTTGCATCTGACCTCACTCGCACGCGAGAATAATTAAGAAAAGGATTTTTAAAAATAAATCAAAATTTGGACGACGTTTGAAAGAAGAGCGGGACTGACTGGGCCAAATGCGCAAACAAAGGGGAGCGCGATTGGAGGGTGCCGAGATGGGGGTTGTTAACACCCCTAATAAAGCTGACTGGCAAAAGTTTTATAGAATATAGGATATAGTAAGCAAAAGAAAATATAGTAACATAGAAGGAAATAGGAATTAATAATAGAAAGTAGATCAGAAAAGTAATTTAAAAAAAGTGTACAAACGGACAAAAAATTTTAAAGGGTAGACATACTCATATGTATAAAAATACCTGCATAGTGACTCAAGCTGCTTACGTTGGACGGAGACCTTCGAATTAGGCAACGCCTTTGGAGGGTATTTTGCGGAGGCTCTGAGGCGTCGAGCGTAGACAAGCGCGTGTTCCGTGGGGCCGCGCGGTGAGCGGGGGGACCGGCCGGTTGCCCGGCTTGACGCGTGACCTAAACGTGTAGGAACTAAATTAAGAGAACACAATACATAAAATAGAATAATTATCGCGTAATAAGACAGTAAAATAAATAAATAAACAAATTATATACAAAAATATACATAAATAAATATTTAAATAAATTAAATAATAAGTAATATCGTATATAGAAAACATATACATACATATATATTCATATAGCGTATATATGGCGGGATCCAAACGCAGGTCACTCTTCCATACCTCTACGCGCTGAGCATAGGGGGACGCGCGTGGTTGAACTACTCCGAGCTCAGCGCGGGGCCGGTGACGGGGCCAGAAGCGGCGCAGATTACCCCCCCCCTCCCTCCCCCCAACTACGAAATGGCGAGCGCGCGCCGGTCTGACGGCGAAGCAGCGATCGACCGATACCGATTTTAACAAAACAGTAAACTGAAACTAAATAGGAATAAAATCAGGCAGTATTAACTAAAACAAATTAAATTGACTGGACTTGGTTAGAGTTAGTAAACTAAATAACGGAAGAGAGGATCGTGGCTAGAGAACGGCAGAATATTGTATAGTATATTTAGTGTATATATTGATATAGATATAAGGAATATATAAACGTACAACGCATAGAGTATATGTTAAAATTGAATATATATATATTAATAAGGATAGAATATATAAGTACACATATAGAAGGTAACAAAAATAAGATACAAACAAACATACACATTGAGATTAAATACAATTAATTTATATATTGAATAAGCGACAGCTGCCGGGGCGATAACAAGTTTAACGATGACCTTTTGCATTAGCCAGTAAGTTTTTATAAATTGACACAGTAATTTTAAGTGACAACTTCCCCTCAAACCCCCACGGACGAAATGATCCGCACTCCTACAAAAAGGGACTCGGACGGGGTGACCCTGACGGGCGAAGCCAGCGGCAGGGTTAGCACCTCGCCCATTAAGAGTGTGAGGAGTAGCGTGGGGGAGTGGGAGTCTGGGCAGGGCCCGAAGGACAGGACCTCGCCTCGTAGAGTCGTGCCAGCGGCGGGCAAAACGAGGACGCACGCAGCGCCTAACAAGCTGGTAGAGCGGTCACTCTCGGCCGCGGGGGGGTGCTAACCTCCGAAAGGGGACAAGCTGACCCCCGTAGACCGAGTCCAGGAGGCGCGAGTTTGCCTGAGTAAGGCCAAAGTGCATCTGGAAAACTCGCGCAACCTGAAGACCGAGATAAAGGAAGGGGTGACGCTAGCGGTGGAGAGGCTCTACCAGCTGGTAAAAGAGGGGGAGCTCGAGCTAAAAGGAAAGAGGACTGGGGACCAGCGGAAGGGCCCGGAGGCCTGACAAGTCGGAGGAGGCGGCGGGGGGAAGGGGGATGATGAGGTACCTCCCGCTGTCTCTCCGAGAGCCGAGCAGCCGAGGCAAGAGTACGCAGAGGTCCTGGCGAAGTTAAGGGAGCATGCGAGACTCCTTGAGACAAGTACTAAGGAGATGGAGGGTCTCAAGGAGTCTCTCAATGCTTGGAAGGAGGAGAGGGCAAGGCACCTGCTCGAGCGACCCGGCACGTACGCGAGCGCAACCGCCGCACCGGCAAACAGGCCGCCACCGGGGAGCGAAGTGACGCACTCGGTGAGTCTCGTCGGGGACCGACTCCGGTGACCAGGTCCTGTGTAGAATAAGAGAGGCCTTAAATGCTAGGGAGGAAGGGATACGGATAGACAGGATCCGGAAGATACGGGACGGCAAGGTCATTATAGGGAGTGGCACGCAGGCAGAACTGACTCGAGTGCGGGAGAAGCTGACAAAAGCGGGAAGGAGCCTGAACCTGGAAGTGGTGCGGAGTAGGGATCCCCTCATCGTTCTTAGGAACGTAATGTCTTATAATAAGGATGCGGAAATAGTCAGTGCCATCCGCAACCAAAATAAGGACCTTTTGGCAGGCGTCCCTGAAAAGGACCAGAGGATGGAGGTCAGGTTCAGGCGGAGAGCGCGGAACCCGCATATCTCTCATGTGGTCATGCGAGTATCGCCGATATTCTGGGGCCGCTTCACAGCCGCGGGCATGTTGCACGTGGATCTGCAGCGTGTACGGGTGCAGGATCACTCCCCATTCGTGCAATGCACTCGGTGCTTGGGCTATGGCCACAGCAAGAGACTGCGCACCGAGTCTGAAGACCGGTGCAGTCACTGCGGTGGTCAGCACCACAGGGCCGAGTGTGCAAGCGGGCAAACCCCCAGCCTGTCGGAACTGTCGTAAGAGTAAGGCTGACAGGTGGGACCATGGTGCATTTGACGGGGAATGCCCGGTCCGGAGGCGCTGGGACGCCATATCGCGGGCGTCAATAGCGTATTGCTAAGGGCGCCCCGGGGGCTGACCGCGCCAACCGGGCTGGACACCACCAGTATCGCATTGTACAGTCGAACCTGCAAAGGTCCGAACTGGCCACGGCCGAGCTGATACGAGAAGCGCCGAAGAGAGGGTGGGCGTTCGCGATGGTCCAGGAGCCGTACATCGGCGCAATTGGCGAGATGTGGCACTACCCGAGGACAAGGATGGTACAATTCTTCGGGCGAGGGGCCTTAGAGGTCGTAAAGGCCGCCATTGTACTATTCGACGATACCATCAACATCACCCAGTGCCCCGATCTTACGTCTGGCAACATTGCAGTGGCCAGATTGAGGACCGGGGCTTGGGAGATAGGGGTGGCATCCGTCTACCTGGAGCCTGAAAAGCCCGTCGAACCATACCTGAACTGGATCGTCTGGGTCGTGGGGAGATTGGGAACTGTCAACGTGATACTGGGTGGCGACGTCAATGCCCATAGTACCTGGTGGCGGAGCCACTCCGCGGACCGGAGGGTGAGTGAGGTTGCAGCCGTTTTCGACCAACTGGAGATGCACGTGCTGAACCGAGGATCTGAGTCGACGTTTGAGACGAATCGGGGCGGGAAGCGCTATGCCAGCTGCGTCGACATTACCGCTTGCTCGACCACTCTGCTCGACCGAGTGGAGGGCTGGCGTTTAGCAGACGACGTATCTTCGTCGGACCATTGGGCAATTCTGTTCGAGTTGAAACTTGTAAGGTCCGTCGGCACGGACATCAGGGGTTCGACACGGCGGCACACTACCCATAGTACAGACTGGTGCGAGTTCCGTAGAACTTTCGCCCAGCTGAGGTTGACAAGGTCACCGAACAGGGGGCATTAGACGGCGTAGCCGAACGGTATGTGGAAACCGTGGTGGACTCCTGTGAAGTGGTCCTGCCGAAGGCCTCCAAGGCGGGGTGCACTGCCAGATGTTCGCAGACGACGTGGTACTGATCTTCTCGGGGCAAGAAACCGGGGACATCTCGAGAAAGGCCAATGCGGCTCTCGCCAATGTTCATGATTGGGGGGTCCGAAATAAGCTTAGGTACGCACCTCACATAACTAAAGTGATGGTGCTAACCAATAGGCTTAAGTATGACAACCCAATACTGTCCATGGGTTGACTATAGGCTCACGTTCAATACGCATGTAAAGAACGTGAGCACGAAAGCCCAAGGACTCTATCGTCAGCTGTGTAGGGCCGCGAAGGTATTTTGGGGGTTGAACCCGGAGGTGATCAGGACGATGTACCTGGCGGTGTTGGAGCCCATCATATTGTATGCAGCGAGTGTATCGGCGCTGGCGGCTAAGAAGCTGCTGGTCCGCAGACAGTTAGACGCGGTGCAGAGGGGCTTCGCTCAGAAGATAGCGAAGACTCACAGGACCGCGTCGCTGAACTCGGCCCTGATACTTGCCGGGCTGCTTCCCATGGACTTTCGGGTCCAGGAAGCAGCCCGCTTATATGAGATTAAGCGTGGTCATTCCCGGCAAGTGATAGGTGACCGGGACCTGGACATTCCGGCTAGCTTCCAGAGACTTCCACACCCGTCTGATCAAGTTGGTGTGGGATCCTCCTGTCTGGGCGACCGTGCGAAGGAGGACCAGCTTCCCGCCGCGGCTGCCGATATGCAGATTTATACGGACGACAGCCGGATAGAAAAGAAGGCGGGTGCGGCGTTCTGCGCAATGCAGGACGCCGTAGAGATCATAAACAAGAAGCTAAAGCTGGCCAACTTCTGCACGGTCTACCAGGCGGAGCTGCTGACCTTAGTGAAAGCAACGGGGTACGCGGCCGGCGGGTCAGCCCATAGCTGTGATATCATGAGCGCCTCGAGATCCGCCCCCGAAACTGCCGCACAACCGGACACCCTCCATCCTCTAGCGATGCGCGTGAAAGAGAATATTAAGGAAGCGAGAGAGAAAAGGAAGGAAGTGAGATTGTTTTGGCTGAAAGCGCACGCGGGGACGGAGGGGAAAGAGAGGGCGGATCAGCTGGCCAAGGACGCGGCCCTGAGAAGTAAAACGAGACCGGAATACGAGGAGTGCCCTGTTTCGTTCGTCAAACGTCAACTTCGGTTGGAAACGATTGACGAATGGAACAGGCGCTATGTGGAAGGCACGACGGCTTTAACAACGCGGATATTTTTCCCGGACGCCGCCTCGGCCTACCGCGTGCTCCGTCGTGTGGAGCTGGACACGGTTCTGGTCCAGATGTTCACGGGGCACGGAGGATTCTCCGAGTACCTGCATAGATTTAAACTCAAGGGGAGTCCCTCGTGCACCTGTTACCCGGCGGTGGACCAGACCGTGGTGCATGTTTTGGCTTGCTGTCCCATATTTGGGAGGGAGCGCTTTATGTGTGAAACCGAGTTGGGGGTAAAAATAAGCCTCTCTGATGAGTGAGGACAACAGACGGCACACATTTCTTAGGTACAGTAGAAGGATAATGGAAAGGATAATTAAAAATAATAGCACTGTGATATAGGAATGAATAGATATAGGATAGCAAATGAAAATGATACTTGGGATATATAAATATGTAAGACTGAAAAATAGCAAACCGAGGGATACCAAAGAAAGTATAAATAAATAAATAAATAAATATTAATGTACCAAAGATAATGTAAGAAAATGTAAATGTTAATGTAATAGATAAATAAGTATCAATGTAAAGAATATGTAAAACATAGTGTGCTAGAATAAGGATTCGTAAATGTGTAAAAATAAATTTGGTATGAGTTGTCCTTACTTATTTAAGAGAGAGAGGGTTGCAAGAAGGAAATAGGATGGAGAACGATAGATGAATAGCTTGAAAGAGGAAAGAAGAGAAAGAAGGAGGTAAGAATGAAGGGAACGAAGGATAAGATAAGGAATGTAGTAATACAAATATAAAAGTGTAATAAAGATAAGAAATACAGGGCCCTAGCCTACCTAAACTGAGAGGAACGCATTTAAAAAAAAAAACTTGATCTAACTACCTACCTACCTAAAATTATCAGTATTTCTCTACCTTATTATACAAGTGTTATACATATAAACCTTCCTCTTGAAGCAATCTACCTATTAAAAAAAATTGGAACAAAATCCGTTGCATAGTTTTAAAGATCTAAGCATACTTTGGGACAGACAGACAGCGGGAAGTGACTTTGTTCTGTATTTTCTTATACATCTTCATCGACGAGTATCATTGGTTTCAAACTCCAATAATACTTGCTAGAGGTAAGGTAAGGTAGGAAGGTATCCACCTACGTTATAATGTAAGTAACTCTAATAGTTTTAGGTAGCCATCCGCCAGGGGTAGCAAGGAGCTAACCTACCAGCGCTATCTAGGGCGTTGAACTGGCAACTCGCGCCGAGACCATCGTTGCACCAATAGAAATCAATTACCCGCGTGTACAGATGCCTGTTCCGGTGCATTGCTGCGCGACCGCTGCGGACGCGGGCGAGGCAAATTACAGGCTTTGAAAAATATTAGATCGTCTGCGGTCTAAACGAGAGCGTGTGTCGGACTAACTCATTCACAACAATACTAAAATAATATCCTCGAATTGAGCACTCAAGGAGAGTACACGTGGCGCGTTGTACTGCGCTCTAGTCCTTTCCGGTCTCGGCATTAAGTCCACGGTGCTCAGCAACCCCTGGGTGCCGAATTACCCATCCAATGAAGAATTAAACTCGCGACGGACTACGCAAATATCGTCCTCCTGTCTGCTCGTGCAGCCAAGCGATACGCGTACAACCTTTTTTTTGAACTGGCCGCACATTTTTTATTATTTTCAATACAAAATGACATCGGAGTGACAGCGGTGGTCTGTCACTCGACCGCAGCCATCTCGCGGTCACGCTGCTGCCGGTCCGCCGGTACCAGCGCGAAGGATGGCGTCCTCGCCGCAACTGCGCGCTTCTGATTTCACAACTTCCACTGCCAACAGAGGAGTGGAAGCGAGAGAAGTTGAAATTGCCAATATCCATCTGGGTACGTATTGCAGCAGAAACATTTTCGGAAATTAGATTATGATATGCGCTTATGGTGCAATACCGTTTACTGACGGCGGCTGGCGTCGCCTGCTCACGGCTCGCAGCAAGGATATATTATTGGCAAAAGATACTTTATTTTTGCTATATCCCCTTATATTGTCGCTTTTAAGCGGCAAACGCTTCAGCAACACGCCGACTTGGAACTAGATTAACTATAATATTTGCCGAACGACGCTGGAAGAGCGGGAACTGTACTGTGCTGTACTTGGTTGTGTGCGCGGGCGGTACATCGTAATTTTAAAGTTGTTCAGATGCTTTATATCACTACAATATTAGAAATTATCAGAGAAACTGTAAACCGCGTGTTTACTAGGACTTTAGGAACTTGCAGTTTTTTGTAGAGCCAAACCAATGAAACGGATCTACCAGAGCCGGAAGTTGATCGCTGTCCTTCCGAGGAACATCCGTCAATTTTATAAAATAAAAAGATACGACTCGTAGCTTCAGCTGTCTGTCAATGAAGATCTCGCCGACGGTCCAGCGGTTCGAGATTACCAAGACCGGTCGAGTAAACAGCTGTTATTTTCATAGGTCATAGAACAAAATTATTAGTTTTTATTTCATTTATTTATTTATTTAATATATTTTGTACACACAGCTGTTAGAAGAAACTTGACAATAAGGATACAGAGTACAAGGGCACTATTTATTTCATGTTAAAATCTCATCCAGTAGGCCCGCAGAAGGAAAGCAGAATTAGGAAAACAAACCTAGTGCATACAGTAAACATTACATATAATAATATATACATATTACAAGATATAAAACAATACAAGTACATACATATACACATACATATATATATATATATATACATACATATACTTATATATATACATACATATACTTACTTTTATATTATAATACATTATACAAATATATACTTTTATTTAATACGGTAAGGATAAATAGTGTTCTTTAACAGATTTCTTGAATGCTGCTATGATTTTGCGTAAGCATGTGTTTTATGAACAGGGCATTTGAGGAGAGTTTTAATGTGTGTTCTACAAGGAGCGAGGGAGGGGCGGGCATACGTAAAGCGATCACGTAAATATTGCGAGTAGTTAGGATTATATAGGAATATTAAATAAGAAGCACAATATTCTAGTATTTCTGCTGAAACGGACTGGGAGCCACTTGAGCTTTTAGCGGAACTCAGAAACATAATCATAATTTTTGAGACCAAAAATGAAACGGATATACAAATTTTGTAAACGCTCAAGCTTATTGAGAAGTTCCTCAGTGGCATCTAGGTAGCAAGCATCAGCGTAGTCCAGAACGGGTAATATGAGACTTTGTGCAAGAGAAATTTTAGTTTCCAAAGGCAAAAAATATTGGAGACATTTGAGTGTATGAAATTCAAAGTTAACTTTGTTGCTAACATTGCTAACCTGCTCATTCCAGCTTAAGAAAGAGTTAAAAGTAACGCCAAGGTTTTTAACAGTTTCATTAAAGACAATTGGCTGGCCATCCAATGTGAGAGATCCAATTGCAGATCGATTTAATGCATGGATAGCATACCTACTACCAATTATGATGGTCTGTGTTTTGTTGGCATTGAGTAAGAGTCCATGAGACGTTGCCCATTCATGAATGTTTTCCAAATCACAGTTAATATCCATGACAGCTCTATTAATTTCACTAGGTGCGCAGTGACGGTAAATTTGAAAATCATCTGCGTAAAGATGAAAATTTGAGGATATCAAAGTAGTGACTGTGTTATTAAACACTGAGAAAAGAAGAGGAGAGAGAACACAACCCTGAGGCACGCCGGCATCTACAGCAACCCAGTCTGAGAAGGATAGTTTTTATTTCCTTTTTTTTATTAATCTTTATAACCGAGCGGTAAAGCGGAATCCGTCCTCTTTTCAGACAATGGCGCGCAAGCGTGGAGCGCGCGCTGCGCGGTGGGCGAGCGCGCCTCACCCACGCCGCCGTCGCCGCCTTCGCGCGACCGCTCCGCCTCCTACATACAGGTGGACCGTCGGGCGGGCAATGGGCGAGCCGCACACCGACCCCGCCCCCTAACGCTTTCCGTTCAATCGTCTCTCTCTCGGCCAAATCTATCTTGTGCTAATGTTTTTACAGGTGCTAATACAAAAGCAGCGCCATCGCCGCGAGGCCGGCACGGGCCCACGGACGCCGCGCCCCGCCCCGCCGCCGGATGTCACCACTCGCCGAAAGTCTCCGGCTGCGGCCGTTGCGAGCAACAAAATTGTGTGCCCGCTGGAGCAGCTACAGCGCATGTTGCGAGAGAGTGGACAATCTGATGTGGTGATTGTCATCAGTTAATTTAACAGGTCGAAGTGTTATAATAAATTAAAAAGTAATTCGGATACAGGCTGGTGGGTGCGAGGCGTACGGCGGCGGGTGCGGCGGATGCGGCGGCGGGCCCGGTGGCGCGCTGCCCGTGGCCGGGTGCCCTGCGCTGGCGCTGCTGCATCACTCGTGAGATTAATATTCGCACAATTAATTCTGCATTTGGTATTCAATCTCGTGATATGTGGTGCAGCCAGTCAGCAAAGGCGCTGATCGCGGCCGCGGCTGCCGAGGAGACATGGTACTAGCTCTTTGCGCTGAGCTGAGGAACAGGATACTAAATCGATGAAGAACAATATCCACACACATGGAATTGGTGCCACTTGAACGGATGCGGCGCGAACGCTCGACTCACATTGATTCGTTAGATAACAAAAAAAAATATGCCTCGTCCCGAAAGAATGCTATTAGGTACGTCAGTCATCTGATATTCGACGCTTTGCCCTAACCTAGCCTGCCAAAAAACCCGCTCACGCTGCTGCCGGGCTGCACCAAGGACTCGGTAGCTCGGTGGTCGCGCGTGTCTTTGTACCGTCACCGTTTAGGCGTGTCAAGCCAGTCCCTTACGGAGAACCACACCCGGAGTAGAAGTAGAGTTACTCGCACGTAGTTGCACCCGTTTCCCGTTAGGGCCCCACCGCTCGCGCTCGCGCCGGTGCCCCTGCCCGCACCCGCGCCACGCCCGGATGAAGCAGTAGTGAGGTGAAGGTGAAGGTGAATACGACGGGAACCTGTATCAGCTGGGTTACTGTAAGACAACAGGATCCCACCCTCCCCCGCGTTGCCTTGTCATTAACATTATTGGTTGTCGTAAATTTATAACATAAACAATTATTTTTGAGGACTTCTGCGCCTGACACGTAGTAGACAACAAATAGTAATCCACTTATAGTGAAACCTCTCACCCCACCCCCAACCTCGCGCGTGCAAAAGTTACAAGCGGCGGGCGGGCGCACAACGTTCGCAAGTTTTTTTTTTAATAACGTGTGTAACAAAATGCTAATGGTCGCACACCCCGGAATCAGAAGGGCCGGTAACGGGCTAGTGTCGGACTCCAACAGACAAAAAAGCTTCACACGGTATTCCAATCACTTCCGAGGATATGCACGAGGGTCACGGGATAACATCAAGCAGTTCTTCCGCAACCCTCGATCGGCGCCTGGATCGAACGGGCCCACCTCAGGGAGGGATGTGAAGCATCTCTCCCGACAGAAAATCCCTACGTGGCGACGCGTCAGAATACGAGACGCGCCGCCAGATACGCCCCAGGAACCCTCTCCAAGGGGGGGTGCCAGCCCGACAGCCCATATCGGTGGCGACGCCAGGTTCCTCTGCCTAAGGAGGCAGTCGGCGATCCTGCGCTCGGCTCCGCCCGTTGGCGGCGAGCTGTCTGCGCACTACGACCGCCTCCTACCGCCTCGGCGCCCGCTCTCTAAGACGCTCGGTCTCCCGTTTCTGTGTCATAACGGAGTCGCAGAATCGAGATACTGCATCCCATGACGCCTCGCTCCCGACCATGGCACGCACCACTGCCGCCAGCGAGAGGTCACTCCCTATCGCCGCTTCGAACGCAGCCCTTTCTCCCTCCGAATCGCGAGCAATCGGCCAAGATGTGCAACGATGTGTCCACCGGGTGTTCGCACTCGTCGCACACCTCGTCCGTCCTACCGCTACAATTACGCAAGTGCAGATATCTCCTGAAGCAACCGTGCCCTGTGAATATCTGCACCAGGCGGAAATTGAGGGCTCTGCAGGGTCTATCCAGCCGGTCCGAAAGGACCGGCCGGACGGCTTCCACGGTGAGGCGAGCGTGCGTCGGGTCTCGGAGTCGTCACCCCCATCGCCAAAGCACCTCCCGTCGCGCCCCTCGGCGCCACATCGCCTCCTCGTCTGGCGACGGACGCTCGCCCCGCTCGAGGGCGCACTTCCGCCGCCAGTAAACACGCACCAGTAACTCAGCATCGAGATCCCACGGCGGCGTCCCGGCGAGGACGCACGCCGTTTCGAAGGAGACGGTACGGTTACCGCGTACGACCCTTATGGCAATGACACGCTGCGGTGATCGCAGCAGAGTCCGGCCGAGGGCTGACAGGTTCTCCGCCCATATGGGCGTTCCGTATAGCGCCATAGAGCGCACCACTCCGAGTCGCCGGCATAAACATTCGCGTCATCAAGTCAGTGGAGTGAGCCAAGTGTAGAGCGCACACGGACCCTGCCAACCAGCCGCCGGTGCTGGTCTTGCATTGTATTTGTTCTCCTGATACATGGTGTCACATTATCCGGCACTCGTCGTGTTGGCAGATGCGGCGCAGCGGCGGAGGCTGTGGTGGGAGCTGCGACGGCGCAGCTGCAGGGGACCGCGACGCGTCCAGCCCGCCAGGTGCGTCCGTCGGCTCCGCTCAGGGGCTGCACGCCTTTCATATCCTGACCTCGTGACGATGCACTGCGTGATAGCGTGATTGACTTCAATCGTCGTCCGTGGCTTTGTCCTCACGCAATGCCACGCTCGCGGTACAAGTGTAATTCTTCCATTTTCATCCAACTTACTGAGTTTATGACACAAAGGAAAATTTTCAGAAAAACAATCCAAGTACGCTGTGGCAGAAGGTCAACAGTGTTGCGGAGGAATTTGACTCGGCGGATGGTGAGCTCTACGATTTGATCCCAACACTCGGCGCAGGATCACGATGGAGTGCGTTTGCAATAAATAGCAAAGTCGCAGGGCCCGAACGGTTGGACGTGTACCGGCTGGAGCGCGGCGTGGCGGCGCTGAGCGCGCGCGGCGCAGCGCCCACCCGGCTCGAGCGGGCGCTGCGGCGCGGCGCGCGCCCCGCGGCTCGCCTGCTGGCGGAGCTGCTGGCAGCGCCGCGGCTACTCGCCGCGCTACCGGCCGCGCTGCTGCTCGCGGCTCTGCGGACCGCGCTGGCACCGGCGCGCGATGCCGTGGTCGGCCTGGTCCAGACACTGTCTGACTACGCTTTGAAACCGGTGCTAGCGCTGACTTTTAACGCATTGCTACAACCGGCGCTTGTATGCGTGGCGCGGTCGACACACGCGCTGCGAGAGGCGCTGCGGCCGCTGGCGCTGGCGCTGGGTGACGCGCTGGAACCGGCAGCGCGCCTGCTGGCGGCCACGCGCCTCGTGCACGTCGAACGCCGGTGTGGCTGCGCGCGCGTCGCTTAGGGCGAACCCTCTGGGCAGCTCGCGCCTGGCTACCAGTGCTGGTGACGCTGACCCAACTCATACAGTCACAATGTATTATAGTTATGAATTTGTGCGAGTGTCACTGTTTTGTTCGTAGGTTATCACTAAACACATGTGGGGTTTCAATTCTGAACTGTAGTCTTATTGTAATATATTACTTACGTTGCAAACGGATGTAACAAAGTGTCCTGTATTATGTATTGCGTATGTAAAAAACCTATAATTAGATCATTAATTTAAATGTATACATGTGTTTACACATACATATATACACATATGTATATATATGTAAGAGGGGTGTATCCATGATTAAATACTAGCTTTTTGATTCGTAGTTGTTTATTCAAACGGCTAACGTTTTCAATTCCGGTAAATATGTAAAGGTACCGTGAAATTGATTAACGAGTCACACAAACACACACACTAACAAAATAATCAAGAACAGTGCTTGCAGGTCCGTCCGTCCTGCGAACCGCGAACGAACTGCGACTTCCTCTGCTTCTGATGATGTAGGCGCTTGAAAGCTATAGCGACTTTTACAACTCATCTGGTACTGGGCCGCTGCGTGTTCCCGCTGCGCACACGCTTTATATGGTGTAGTGAAGTAGTGCCGGTGATGGGGCCACACCGCCGCAACGCCGCACCGCCGCAACGCCGCACCGCCGCAACGCCGCAGCGCCGCACGTTGCGCCACCGCACCGCCGCAACGCCGTAGCGCCGCACGTTGCGCCACCGCACCGCCGCAACGCCGTAGCGCCGCACGTTGCGCCACCGCACCGCCGCACGTTGCGCCACCGCACCGCCGCAACGCCGTAGCGCCGCACGTTGCGCCACCGCACCGCCGCAACGCCGTAGCGCCGCACGTTGCGCCACCGCACCGCCGCACGTTGCGCCACCGCACCGCCGCAACGCCGTAGCGCCGCACGTTGCGCCACCGCACCGCCGCAACGCCGTAGCGCCGCACGTTGCGCCGCGCGCCCCCGCGATGCAATTATATAATATTTCATTGCCTTCTATTAGCTCTTTCCTTGTGGTGTTGTTGTGTCGTTGTGTTGTTGTGTCGTTGTGTTGTTGTGTCGTTGTGTCGTTGTGTTGTTGTGTCGTTGTGTTGTTGTGTCGTTGTGTTGTGTCGTTATGTTGTTGTGTCGTTGTGTTTTTGTGTTGTTAAATTGCATCTGTCGATTTAAGTTTACTGTTCATGGAAATATTTTCTTTCTTTATTACGTTACGTTAACATACCTTAAAAGGTCGGAGTTAACTTCATTACTCGTTCCTTAGCCACCCTCACCTTTACCCTTACCTCGCTGGACACAATCACTACCACCACCACCACCATCAGCCGATAGACGTCGACTGCTAGACATAAGCCTCCCCCAAAGATCCCCACATTGGACGGTCATGTGCCGCCCGTATCACCAGGCATCAGGGTTTCATATGGGGGGTAGATTTGGGCGATTTCCCACCACGCTGGCCCAATGCGGATTGATAGGAGCCAGAACCTCATCTGTTGATTAGCAGCGTGCACCAAGAACAGGTGAGGTTGGCTTGGTGTCCGTAAGTTGTTGTGCGGAAACCCTTACACCCCCTTTTTTGTTTTAAAACAATTATATAATTGTTACCAATTGTTGTGGAAATCAGTGAAAATAATGTATGTGTGTATATGAAAAGCTGTTTCACATTAAGATCTAATTATTATGAATGTTTAATTGGTATGGAAACTGAATTTAACAATGATAATTGCATGCACGGTTCAGCGCATGTGGAGTATTTGAATTCCGCGCCAGCTTCGCTCCGTTGGCTGGCACTGTTACACCAAGAAACCAACGAGCTATCGGCGACAAACTGGCACACACGTTTTTTTTAAGTTTTGCATATGAATAATGGTTATAATAAAATTCTAAATCGTGATAACGCTTCCTTAGTCATGTGTCAATGCCGAACTAGGAACACAGCCATTGCGTCAGATAATGGCAGTTCTCAACAGCAGGCAGCGAGGGTCTGTTTTACGTTTAAAAAATAAATTAACTTTTATTCCGCAGTTAGTGTTTAATTTAATACATTACATAAATAAATATATCTTTAATATAATAAGTTTTAGTCGGTCATGTAAAAGCACCATTACCGACAGCCTGGTGTCTCCGGTTGTTGGAAGCTAGTCCACTAAAAAGTGTGTGTTTGGTATAATTGAAAGTGAGTGCTATTTTGTGAAATAGGTACCAAACGTGGGTACTACCCAACGTGTCTTTTATTTCAATTATAAATCTGTTAGACATAAATGCATGACATCCTAAAGCCAGCTCAATATAAAATTTTGTTCCAACAAACATTAGAGAGTAACTAATTTCTACTGGAACCTTGCCTAGAAAACTCCAGGAAACTGGTCTGGAAGGCTGTAAAGCCAGGATGAAGCTCTCGCTCTTTTATAACAATGAGGAGGCTCGGTAGGGATGGGTCCTAAAATACTAAAATTCTACTGAAGATTGGTCAAACATCGAGTGGTTAGACGGATAAAAATTTGAGGTTAATGAGTCTATTTAATTACCTGGAAGCCGTGAACAATATGTACGGACAGAAATCGAGTGGCGAACTCGCATGGAATCCAGCCAGTAGCACTTTCCACGTGGCTTCACGCGAGCTGATTCCAAGTCCAAATGGATCCCGACACTCTCCAATAAGTACTGGTTATAGACTATTCACTAAATAACTAAAATACACTTGGGCAATGACCAAAGCGCATAATAGCAATAAATTATTATTTTTGCGCTTGCGCGAGCGCGGGGCGACGCGGGTGGGACCTGCAGCTGGCGCTTCTCGCTCGCTGGGAATTTGTGGCATTCCAAGCTGTGTTGCCTTGTATGTACGGTAAAATATCTATTTTTTACACGAAAACATTCAGATATTAAAATGAGTACTAAATTGTTTCGTGACGGAACACAATATGACTTCAAAATAAAATGCGTTACAATAATTACTTTCATTTGATTCCACTTTTCAGCAATTCAAATTTTTGGTACACACTGTGTGAGTTTCGGCGAATAACGCGCTATGCTATAAATCAGCCCGTACGATAGCATGGTCCAGAGAAAACTCCACTGAGCGTCTCGAGAAGCCCACGTCCAATTTGCTCCAAACCTGTGGGGATAGAACAGTTATGAAGTTCTTTAAAGCACAAAGCAGGAGCCATACTAAAAATACCAAAGAAGAACTAAAGAATGCAGACAGCTTGTTAGATCTCCTCCGAAGAGAATTTCTCCAGTAACGCAAATAGCCAACCGACAAGATGTTCGTTCTATGTGAATAAACCATGTCGTCAATCTCGTGAAGAGGTGTTAAATTGTTTCATTTCGTTGCAATATTCCTCGAATATTTAATGTCATGGATGCTCAATGATTTTGGCCAAGGCGGTGTTGTGACGGCGTGACCGGGAGAACGTTGGAACAAAGAGCTGCGCCGAGGGCGTGGCGGCGCTGTACGGAGGTCTGTACGGAGCGACTCGGCCACGACAACGCACGAGGTGCCCCCCTACCCACTAAACACACATTTTATTACAATCAGGGGTTGTTTCACGATTAGTGAATAAACATTTGCCAACCACTAAATGGCAGTCGCAAAAGTCCTCGACAGGTGTGCTCCTCAGCCGTGCAACGTATGATAGACACAATTCCTGAGTGGATTCAGAACAATGTTCTCACTTTAAACATCGTAAAGGCAATGTGTATTCGTTTCCATAGAACTATTTCGTTACCATCAGACAAATAATTGAACATAAAAATTTGTGAAGAACCGAACAAGGTGCCGCCCGGAGCTGTGCACCATGCACGCTGACGCTTCTGGGTGCTGCAAACGGTGCCGGGGTAGTGTGCTGCTAAACCGCTCGCAAACGGCGGAGAGCACAACGGTCGGTATCGGGAGTATTGCTGCAGTAGCTGCGCGCTGGTGCGGTGGTACGCCCGATAGCCCAGCGCTGGCCGCCAGACCAGAGCCGAGTGTGGAAGACGACGCAATCTAGTTTGACTACTTTGTGTTTAATAGTTACAGATACATTTACTGAAAACATAATTTAAAAGATCCGAGTTAACTTCATTAGTCGTTGCTTAGCCACCCCCACCCCTACCTCGTTGGACACAATCACTATCACCACCACCATCAAGCGATAGACATCCACTGCCGGACATAGGCCTCCCCCAAAGATCCCCACATCAGGCAATCCCGCGTTGCTTGTATCACCAGGCACCAGGGGCCGTTGTTTGTAGGGTTCATACGGGGCGATTTAGGCCACTTCTCATCACGCTCGCCCAATGCGAGTTGGCGGGAGCCTGAGGCTCGTCTGTTAATTAGCACGGTGCACCACGAGCAGGCGAGGCTAACTTGGGTCCCGTGAGTTGTGCGGGACCCTCACCCTTGCCGGCTAGACACAATCAGCTCACGGCTATTCACACTTCTTCAATCGCAGTTTCGTGTGTCACAGCGCCGTGAGGAGGAAATGAGAGGCGCTTCGTTTGTTATAAAAGTACTTTATTGTTGATGTGCATCTGCATGCGGCGGGCGTAGCGCATGCTGCTGCTGCTGCTGCGCGTGCTGCTGTTGCTGTGCGTGCTGTTGTTGCTGATGCGCGTGCTGTTGCTGCTGATGCGCGTGCTGTTGCTGTTGCGCGTGCTGCTGCTGCTGCTGCTGTTGAACGTGGTGCGAGTGCACGCCCGGCGGCGCCAACTGCGCGAGCACTAGATGTGGGCGTGCGGGCGCGGTGCGCCGCAAGGCCAACTGCTGTAGCTGCAACGCTCTTAGCGCCGCGCCTTCTCCGCCCGGGCCTGCCACTCCTGCGCCGCTCGTGCCGCCTATCCCTGCCTATTTTTTTTAATTATTTGTAAAAAAAAACACTGCTCAATCGTTATCAACAACTGGTGATCCTAGAACTAGCAAAGTAACAATAACCCGTAACCATGAAACAGTCATCGGTGGGAGCAGCAGCACAATTATTACTACGAAGCTCAATTAAATAATGATTTTTTTTTTTACTTCAAAAGTTCACACCCTCACACATTCCGTATTGTTTGGCGCACCGACCAACGATAATAACTCCCCCCGCCCTGGTGGTCCGAACAGCTCTCTCTCCTTAAGGCAGACGCCTTGAGAAAGAAGAGACGGATCCCGAACGCGCGGCCGGCCCGTAAGGAGCTGGTCTTGCGCGAGTACTACGACGCGAAGGAAGCTTACCGCCTCGAGGTGGGGCGTGCTCAGACCGCTAGTTGGAAGCGGTTCTGTGAGCGGCAGGAGCGCGAGACCATGTGGGACGGCGTCTACCGTGTGATACGTCGCACGGAGACTAGGCGTGAGGACGTCCCCCTCGTCCAGGGAGGGATGGTGCTGGACGCAGCGGGATCGGCCAGGATGCTAGCGGAGGTCTTCTTCCCGGAGGATAACCTCGGGGAGGATAATGCGGACCACTGTACTGTAAGAGCTAAGTCCGATGAAGTCAACGAAGGGGAGGGTCATGATGATTCATGCGAACCCCCTTCACGATGGAGGAGCTCCGATGGTCCGTGTCGACCTTCAACGCAAAAAAGGCTCCTGGCCTCGACGGACTCACTGCCGACATCTGCCGGGCGGCCATCGCAGTGGACGCTGCGCTGTTTCTCGCGCTCTCCAACCGGTGTCTCGCTCTCGCCTACTTCCCCAGGAAATGGAAGGAGGCAGCGGTTGTAGTGTTGCGGAAGCCCGATAAGGACGACTACACGCACCCGAAATCCTACCGGCCCATCGGACTCTTGCCCGTTATGGGCAACGTCCTGGAGAAGATGATGGTCCGGAGGATCCGGTGGTACACTGCGCCGTATATCAGTAGCCGCCAATACGGCTTTATGCCGCAGAGGTGTACCGAGGACTCCCTGTATGACCTGATCCAGCACATACTAGCTCGCTTGGAGGAGAAGGAGATCGTTGTGGTGGTATCATTGGACATAGAGAGAGCCTTCGATAACGCCTGGTGGCCTGCTATACGGTGCAGACTGGCGGAGACTCGCTGCCCCGTCGGCCTGCGGCGCCTTGTCGACAGCTATTTTAGCGATCGCAAGGTGGCCGTAAGGTACACGGGGGCGGAGTGCGCCAGAGATTACCACCAAGGGATGCGTGCAGGGTTCCGTGGGCGGCCCAACCTTCTGGACCCTCCTCTTCAATCCACTCCTGGAGGAGGTAGCCAAGAGCACACTGCCAGGCGTTCGCAGACGACGTCGTTCTGATCTTCTCGGGGCAAGAGACCGAGAACATCACGAGAAAGGCAAATGTGGTACTCGCCGATGTTCACGGTTGGGGTGTCCGAAACAAGCTTAGGTTCGCACCACACAAAACTAAGGTGATGGTGCTAACCAATAAGCTGAAGTACGACAACCCAATATTGAGTATGGGTGGAGAGCCCCTTTGTCGAACTCGTGAGGTTCGGATACTAGGCCTCACAGTTGACGATAGGCTCACGTTCAACACGCACGTGAAGAACGTGAGCAAGAAGGCCCAAGGGCTCTATTGTCAACTGTGCAGAGCCGCGAAAGTATCGTGGGGGTTGAACTCGGAGGTGATCAGAACGATGTATCTGGCGGTGTTGGAGCCAATCATTCTGTATGCAGCGAGTGCATGGGCGCCGGCGGCTAAGAAGCTGCTGGTCCGAAAGCAGCTCAATACGGTTCAGCGTGGCTTCGCGCAGGAAATTGCGCGAACTCACTGAACCGCATTGTTGCACTCGGCCCTAGTACTTGCCGGGCTGCTTCCTCTGGACTTTCGGGTCCAAGAAGCGGGCACTTTATTTGAGGTAAAGCGCGGTTACTCCCGGGAAGTGCTAGGAGACCGGGAGCAGGAGGTTCCAGTTAGCTACTTGAGACTACCGCACCCGTCTGAACAGGTTGGTGTGGAGTTCTCCTGTTTGGGGGAAAGTGCAGAGGAGGTCCAACTTGCCACCTCGGCTGCCGACTCGGCCATTTACACCGACGGCAGCCGCATCGACGACAAGGTGGATGCGGCGTTCAGCGTTATGCGGAACGCCGCAGAGGTTGCAACCAAGAAACTCAAGTTGGGCAACTTCTGCACGGTATACCAGGCAGAGCTGCTGGCATTAGTGGAGGCGACGGGGTACGCGGCCAGCGGGTCGGCGCAGTCATGCGCCGTACTTAGCGACTCGAGGTCCGCCCTTGAAACAGTCGCACGACCTGACACCCTCCACCCCCTGGCGCTTCGAGTAAAAGAGAATATCATGAAAGTGCGGGCAAAAGGGATGAATGTAAGGTTATTTTGGGTGAAGGCGCACGTGGGGATGGAGGGAAATGAAAGGGCGGACCAACTGGCCAAGGAAGCGGCCCTGAAGAATAAAAGAAGACCAGAGTACGAGGATTGCCCCGTTTCCTTCGTCAAGCGTCAGCTCAGGCTGAAGACGCTTGACGAATGGAACAGGAGGTATGTGGAAGGTACTACGGCTTCAACAACGAGGATTTTCTTCCCGGACGTCGCGTCGGCATATCGCTCACTTCGTCGGCTGGAGCTCGACACGGTCTTGGTCCAGATGTTCACTGGGCACGGGGAACTCTCCGAGTACCTTCACAGGTTTAAGCTCAAGGAGAGTCCCGCGTGCCTCTGTAACCCAGCGGAGGACCAGACCGTGAAGCATATTATCACTTCCTGTCCCTTGTATGGGGTAGATAGGTGTAAATGTGAGATGGAAGTTGGAAAGAAGATAAAAGTAGGTGTCATTCATTGCCTCTCTGATGAGTGAGGATGAAAGTCGTGAAAAATTCTTGGGGTATTGTAAAAGGGTAATGGGGAAAACAATAAAGCTGAACAAAATTTAAATTTAAATGAATGTTAATAAATAAGTAAATAAATATATAAAGAAGGTTTAAGACAAAAGTAAAATTAAGCAAAATTGTAAACAAAATTGTAAACAAACAATAAATAAATAAATCAACACCTGAAAGGAGAAAAAATGAGGCAAGAAATCAAGAAGAAGGAGAATGCTACAGGAGATGATTTAAAATTTCAGGCCCTTTCTCCTGAATCAACATGAAGAAGACGACGGTCCTCGCAAATCGAGAGAGGGATGAAAGATGGAAACGGAATGTAGTATGATTGAGAAGAGAAGTGTGAAAGAAGAACAGAGTAAAATGATGAACAGAGTGAAAGATAAGAGAGTATAGGAAATTAGAATTGTAAGAATTATGATGGTAAATGTTAAGTAAACTAAAGACGACTAAGAACTGACCCACAATACGCAGAAGTGAACGATTTAAAAAAAAAAAAAAAACACCCCCCAACTACCCCCTGCCGGCGACAAGCTGGACGCTCCTTATCTTCCACATGAATCTATATCATCCACATCTATAAGACAAAACGGCACGCTGTTGAGCAGCTCTAGCTTTTGAACCTGATTACTTACTTGGGAGTGCGGTGCGGCGCTGTGATGCAAGATCTTGAGATGATGCCGCGAGGCCAACGCCTGTTGCCGGTACAGCAGCTGAGTGGGCGCGCGCCCGACCTCTCCGCCACCCGCCCGCCGGACCTCCACGCCGGCCCCGCTCACGCCGGCGGCGGCCGTCACCGAGCCCACCGCGCCGCCCGCAGCGACCGCGCTGCTGCCAGCATGCGCTGCGACCACGATGCGCTGCGGCACAGCGGCGGGCGCTGCGCTGGCCGCACTCACTGCGCCGCCGGACGTCGTCGCCGCACCAACTTTCATTTTTTCCTTAGCGATGCGCTCTGCTCGGCGCGTCGCTACCTCCATGGGTGTTGGCGGCGCGTCGTAGTCCACGCCGTGATCCGCGAGCAGCGCTTGGTGCTTAAGGTTGCGGTGCGCGGCGTCATCGAGCCGGCGCTTGGGTGCGGTGCGGCGGCGCTCGGCGGCCTCGCGCATCGCGTCAAGCCGCTGCAAGGGCGGGCGCGGCGAGTCGTCGTCCGCGCGGCGGCGCGCCGGCGCCGGTTTCTTGTGCTTGCGCCGCGCGCGCTCAGGGTCGGCGAGGGCGTCGTGGCGGTCGCGACAAGTGCGCGGCGAGCGGTACGCACGCGCAGCGTCGTTGACCAAGTCGGCCGCCCAGTCCCAATTGGGAGCGCGTGCTGCCGGCGCCTCGGGGGGCAAACGTTGGAGTCGCAACGCACGACGTAAGGCAGCGTCTTCGCCACCCGTCCATTCCGGCTGCGGCGGCTCACGGTGTGGCGGTGGGATCCGCGGTCGGGCGCGAGCTCGCGCACCCCCGCCGGCCGCCGCTGCGCCGCGTTCAAACAATGAAGGCGGCGCGTGCGCTGCACGCGGCACGGCTCGCACTCGACGCTGTTCGCGGCTGCTGGCTCCGGCACCGCCCCTGACATCTCGCCGCGCGACTCCAGGCAGCAATGACTCGGCTGCAGCACCGCGCCTATACAACGCGCGCGCCCAGCTCTCGTAGTATACATCGCCATCGCCGGAAGGAGGAGTAGGTGGGCACCACATCTGCACAGCAAAGAACGGGTGAGCGACAAGAACACCAGTGCGCGCAGGCGGGAAGCCCGGGGAATCCCGAACATACAGCGAGCGGACACTTACTGGCATTCGTTCCACGGGTCCGGCGCCACTGATCCACACCTGCAAGTCAGACAGAGCATGAGACGCGTGCCCGCGCGAGTCCTCTGCGGCCTCTCAGCGCGTGTCAACGCCGCACACACGGCGCGACACGGGCCGCAGCGGAGCCGTTAGTAATTCAGACAAGCGCTTAGCTCCCATCGATCGCGCCGCGCGCGTTTCTATGCGCAGGTCACACTTGCAATAAATCCGGCCGCCCCGCCCCCCTACATCCTACACCCTACCCTGTGCCCGCATTAAACGCAGCCTATTCATGGCCTAAAGTGTACGTTATATCATCACCTACCAATACAAAACATGTACTTTCAAGTTAAATTGAACTTTTACCTGACCGTAACTGAAACAGCAACCTTAAGCAGAAACTATTAACTCAAATTATCGAATTGCAAAATGTTTTCGTGTAGCACAGCCCACATTGCTGCACACCCGCGCAGGCGCGCGGGTCGCCGAGTGGCTAGCGGGATCAGGGGTCGCGCGGGACGCAAACGATCACACTTGTTTAGTTGGGCACAAACGCCGGCTTTCGGCACGCGCTAAATCACTATAATACTACTAATAATTGCAACGCGCAGAGTTTAGTTGTCTTAGCAGGTCGTGGTTGGGATTGATGGGGTGGGGATTAAGGAGTGAGTGGGGGGTAGAAGCGGAAGTACAAGTTTGTAGGGAGGGCGGCGCGGTGCTCGGCTCCGGCCGTAAATGCTTGGTGCACGTTACATCCCTGACGTTCGGCGGCGTCGCCGTTTTGGTGGCATCTCGCGCGAGCACCGGACCAACGTAAGATTTCAAGCATTTACGGACGAAATCGAGCGGCACCAAAACGTCGAACGTCAGAAATATAAACGCAGAGTAGCTTGTGTAAAGTCATTTATTGTAATCGTCGTCCGGCGGGCGCGGCGCGGCGGCCAGCCACGCGTCCAGCGTGCCGTTGCGCAGCGCGCGCCGCCGGCCGCCGCGCGCGCCCCCACCACCACCGCCACCACCGCCGCCGGCCGCGCCGCGCTCCGCCCGCTCGCCGCGTTCGTCCAGAGTCCAGAGGTTGATCTGAACCGTACCGCGCGATCGAGTGCGGGGCTGCGGATGCGCAACGCGCGGCGTGGCTGTCGACGTGGGCAGCGGTGGCGTGGGCGGCGGCGGCGGCGGCGGGAGTGAGAGCGAGGGCGGGGGTGACGGAGACGACGGCGGCGAGGGCGGCGAGGGAGCGGCGCGGGGAGCGACGCGGCGGCGACGAGCACGCACCTTCGCGCGCGAGTCCCCGCGACAGTAAGTCAAGTCGGGTTCGGCGGCAGCCTCGACGGCGGGCTCGGCGACGAGCTCGGCGGTGGGCTCGGAGGGCTGGTCGCGCAGAGCTCGTCGGGCTCTCTCCCACTCGTGCAGCTGCCGGCGCATCTCGCCGAGAGCGGCGCGCTCGGCTTCCGTGGCCGCCTCGCTGCACTCCACCAATCGCATTGCGTACTTTTCTATCGGCGTTAACTGCAATCGATAACGCAATATAATTTATTTTTCATTCAACATGATCAAATACTCTTCAAACGGTAGTTTGACGACATATCGTCAACACAAAGAACCGCTCGCACCATTCATTCGTGAAACAGTACACCATACATATACCGTTCAGTTTTGATCAATCATAACTTATTGAGAAACTATTCCCCGAGCTTTGACCTTGGCACATTTATACTAAATGGAATGGTCAAGAGGGAGTTCGGTTCCTTCTCAACGGTTGAAGGTTATTAAAAATTATATTATATGATATTTTATTAATTTAATTTACAAATGAAAACAACAATTTTAAACTTATGGTACTACAAATTTTAATGTCTTGGTCCATTACAATTGGTGATTTCAGGATTTGATGAGCATTTTACACCTCTGTATCATCATATTTATTATTTGTATATATTTTATTATCCTTACTATAGTAGTCGTGTACAATAATTAGCAATTAATTTATCTGCCGGCAGTATTTTACAAACGTGAATTAATTTAATACTAGTCCTTTTACAATTACCCTTTTTTTCGCTAACCAGATACTTAACACCAGCTTTCTTTGTAATCCTTTTACATCTTACAAACAAGTAACAAAATTCCGCGCTTACACGCATACATCAGTCATGCATATACCTGGTTCATGAGCGCGGCGAATTCTGCGAACTCGGCCAGCTCGGCGCAGGGTGGCGCGCGCGGCGCGGCGGGCGCCGGCGCGGGCGCGCAGTCGCTCGGCGGCGCCTGCGCCGGCGCGCCTGCCGGAGCCGGCATCGTGTCCTCAAACTCGGCGAGGTCGCCTTGCGCCTCGGCGCGTGCGGCTCGGGCAGCAGCCGCGTCCACCTCATCCTCGGCGGCGGCGAGAGCGCACTCGAGCTCACCATCCGCGCTCGCGTCGCCGGCAACTCCCGGAGTACTCGAAGCACTCGCGTTAGTTGCTTCCGCCTCGCCGCCAAATAGTTCTTTGATATTGGACTGCAAATACCAGAGATTCGGCTATTTACCTTACCGAATAAATTGTTGTATACAGTTTGTAGTAAACAATCTGACAAGATTAACTTTATTATTTTTAATGTCTAACAAAAATAAACAAAGCAACAAAAAAATGTATTTTTGTAAAAGTTACGAGTAGAGCGAGAGATGTAATGGTAACGCAAATATGATTAAAATTAAATCCAAATAAGTGACACTAGATGAGCCAACCACAAATGCCTGGCGAAACCCAGGTGAGTGCACAACAGCGCCATTTTATGTCATAATAAAAAAGATTACGTTCAAAATAAGCGGGTATCACTTGCAGGCAGAGGTTCAATCCATCTGCACCCACCCCACAAGTGCTTGCTTTACTACTCTTTTCATACGGCCCACGTGCACCCGCAATAGTTATGTTGTGTTGTGTATGCAACATTACATATTACAGCTTGAAATAGAGCAATGCTGTTATTGTTGTTGTGTTGTACGCAGTGACCTTGACACAATTTATATTACATTATATAACTTTATATGTAGCATTAGTAGCAAGTACCGTTAGTATTTATATAATTGTATATATATATATAAAATATCTTGTTAGGCAACCTCGTTCTGTGGAACTAACCAGTCGCAGGTAGGAGGTGGTGAAGTGACCGTCTTCAATGGCGAGGTGTCCGAGCGCGCGCTTCTGTTCGGCCTTGCGCAGGATGTTCTCCTCCACGGTGGCTGCGGTAACGAGGCGGAACACATGCACGTCGCGCGTCTGTCCGATACGGTGGCAACGGTCCTGCGCTTGCGCGTCCATTGTGGGGTTCCAGTCCGAGTCATAGAACACAACGCAGTCGGCGCCCGTCAGATTGAGCCCCACGCCGCCGCTGCGCGTGGACAGGATAAATGCGAAAACGCGCGCGTCCGCATTGAATCGGTCCACGAGCGGCTGGCGCTGCTCGACACGTGTAGCGCCATCCAGCCGCAGATACGTGTGGCCGTGCATGGACAGGAACGCTTCCAGCACATCCAGCACGCGCGTCATCTGCGTGAATATGAGCACGCGGTGTCCGCCCGCCTTAAGCCGACGCAGCAGCCCGTCCAGCGTCTGCAGCTTCCCTGCAATGTCGCAAGAACATTAGCGATACTTTCACACTGGAGGTGGGGGGACGCGTTGGAACAATCTCCCGCCTCCCTGCAGAGGCTTAAAGGCAGTTAATAACTTTAAGGCCAGATATAAATCAAGGCTTATAATGGAGCAAAAACTTAATCTATAATCTAGCTGTCTCAGTGCCTTAAAGTATGTTCCAGCACTTCCTGCTTGTCACTGTTTTGTGTCCTTCCTTATATTCATGTGTGTGTGCTATCGTATGTACCTGTCCTTTGTGTTACTTTGTTTTCTTTTTGGTTGTTCCAGTCACATTCAGTAGTGTGTTGTTAGGGTACAGGCACAATCAAATAGCTGCACTGAATATCAGTTTTAAGGGTGCGTGCCCTAATGTATTCTGAGCCTAGTCCACGTTTGTCTGATTATATTGTGTGGATTCTTTTAAAATAGATAGATAAATCGTTTATTGGAGCTAAAAAATTTAAAACACACATACATATACATTAACGAACAAGAACTTTCGTTATATAACCGCATGAACTACATTGACACACTGCATAGACATGAGTGTATGTGTGTAGTGTGTTGCAATGTTACAAACAGCTGTAGCTCAGTGAATTTATTCACCTGCTGGAGGTAAAACATTGATTTTCAGCTACTACCCAAATTTATATATATATTTACATTATATATTATATTATAATTATATATATATATTTACACATTTATATATATTATATATAAACATAAACACGATATATACATTTTATTATCTATCTCTCACCTAAGAGACATTGTGGCCAGGGCCATCCTTGTTGACAAATATAGTTACAAAGCGAATTTATTGAGTTATGTATAGTTTGACAAAGTACACGCACCACAGTCATACTGCAGCAGGCGCGGGTGCGGGAACGCGACGGCCTGGCGCGCGGCGGGCGCGTGCAGGAGCGCGAGCGCGCAGCGCGCGTGCGGGCCGGCCACGCGCGCCTCCAGCTCTGCGCGCCGCCGCCACTCGCGCCACTCCACTCCGCCCCCGCACACCAGCTCAGCGGTACAAGCGCGCGCCCCTCCGCAGCACACGCTGAACCTGAACCACGCGCATGTTAATTGTTTGTAGACACCACTGAATATTTTCCATTTATATCTACTTGTTATAAAAAATTATAATAATAATGTTACGTCTATTTTACTTACTGGTGGCTAATAACTATAGCTAACAAGCGGACATAGTGGCCGTAGGTATCATATATTAATTTATCCATTAGTTCATATGTAAATGTTACCTGTCGATAATGTCGTGCATCTGCTGCAGCAGGTCCTCGATATCGCGCGGCGCAACTGCATGTATAGAGGCGCGTACCGCGGCACGTAAGTCTGCGCCGTACAGCGGCAGTCGCCAGCAGCGGCGCTCGTTGGTCACCGCAAGCCGGCGGAGCGCCGCGCGCCGCCACGCAGCCGTGCGGGCCGCGGCACCGTGTACCGGCGCAACCGTTGTTGGAATGACGGTGGGACGCATCGCGGTTGAAGCCGAAGCACGCGTAGCGGCAGGGGGCAGCGGCGCCTGAGGTGGCTGCGAAGGCGGCGCGCGCGGCACGAGGCGCAAGTGTAAACGGAGTGCGGACGGCGGCGGGCGGGGCGGCGGGCGACGCGCCTCCACCAGATCGTCGAGGGCACGCCGTGGCGGCGCCAGATGGCGGGTGCGGTGTGCTGCGAATGCGCCCACGCCGGTGGACTCGAGTGCGGCGAGGTTGCCGGCGAGGCGTGCCGCGGCCCGCAGCGCGGCCCGCGCTCCGCTCGCTGCTCCAAGCGCCAGCGCGGGTAGCAACATATGCAATGGGCGAAGCTGCAACGGCGACGACACAGCACGTGGCTCAAATAGGTCCGGGTGATTGCACACCTTTCGCAGCTGCATCAGCACATTGATCACGCTCAACAAGTTGCCAGAGGCGAGACTTTCCCTCGTTCTGTAAGTAATATATTATGATGATTAGCATTAATATTAGGAAAGGCGGAATGGCAATGCCCATAAACCACTTCGGTGGTTTGGCAAGATTTTAACTTTATGTGTCAAAAAATAGATAAAAAATTCCGGATCGATAAAGTGACAGCGAGTAAAGGTCCCCACCCCGTGGGGCAGAAGGGACGAGTGGAGCGGCGCGATACGTACTTGGCACGCGCCATGAAATCGTCGTAGAGATAGCGCTGGCGCTTGGCGAGGCGGCACATAAGCACATGCTCGTATTTCCGCGGCATCTGACGCTCCACGTCAGCCTTGAGGCGCCGCAGTAGGAAGGGCCGCAGGATCTCGTGCAGGCGCCGCACCTTCACATCCACACATTTACATTGCTGTACATGATAATATCAAAAAATACTTTTGAAACAGATAAATACGGTTCACGTAGCCAAAAGAGAGGACCGAATGTAATCTCGTCACGTCACGTGATTAAAACAAAATAGCGAATTTCATTTATACCACAAATAACTAACATTCAAACATGGATAATATATACAACATTAATGTTTTTCTTAGTTTTTTTACTAGAGTCAATATTATGATTGAGCCACAGCCATCGCGCGTCTAGCAGCAAAAGCCGTTGCTTTCGAGAGTACGTGTCCAGTCCACAAGGTTCCCCACATTAGGCTTAGTCAATCAGTGTGTCCTGTAGTTAGGCAAACGATAATTAGTCAACATCACGTGGAAATTCAAGTCGTGAACGGCGTGTACCAGGGCGTCGTTGTAGCACTGCGAGCCCTCCGCGATGCCGGCTACGGGACTGAACCACTCGCGGAACTCCGAGTGCGAGGCGAACACGTCAGGCATCAGGAAGTGCATCAGCGACCACAACTCCAACAGGCTGTTCTGCAGCGGCGTGCCCGTCAGCAGCAGTCGCCTGCAACACGCGCCGCATAAGATCGTGCGTGATAACAGTGTAACAAGTCATAAATAAAGCCACTCACCTTTCCGTTTGAAAGTTCAACAACATCTGCCACCTCTGAGACTTGAAATTTTTTATGTTCTGGGCTTCATCAAGAATGAGGTATTTCCATTTTTTCCTTCGAAAACTTTGATGATCCTGCACCACCAACTTGTAAGAGGTAATGCACACATGAAAAGAGTTTGCTTTAGTCCAACCCACACGTTTCAACTTTCTCTCTTTAATAGTCCCGTAGTAAGTTAGAATTTTGAACGCAGGGCACCATTTCTTGAACTCCATCTCCCAGTTAAGCACGACTGAGGTTGGTGCCACAACAAGATGCGGACCCCAGTCACGCCGCTCGAGCGCGAGGTGCGCCAGCAATGCGATGCTCTGGATAGTCTTGCCTAGCCCCATCTCGTCGGCTAATATACCGTTAAGGCCGCGTGCGTGCATTGTAGCCAGCCAGTGTAGGCCCACATGCTGATACTCTCGAAGGGAATGCCTCAGCAGCCGCGGCACTGGCGTGCCTACAGCAGTCTCTGACAGAGTGGTGCCAGTGGGCTGCAGAGACGCGGCCAACGACGCCGCTGCCTCCACTCGCTGCTCTCCGCCAGCGCCCTTTCCATTTTCTTCCCCCGTCTCGCCACCGCACGCTTCGTCCGTCTGCGGCTCCATAAGCGTCTCCAATGCTTCTGAATCGGACGAATCGGAAACGCTTCTGAAGTCGTCATCTGTATCGTTCATATTCTCATACTCCTCATTTAACCCGTCATCATTTTCGTCACTATCTACGTCGGTATCGGCGCCCACTTCGGTGGCGGTCGAGGCATCGGTGTCTTCATCAGGTGCGGCTGTCGAATTTGCTGGATACGAGGCGGCGTAGCGGCTCATAAGCTCGTCAAGATTGAGCTCGGCCTCATCCTGCAGGGCGGCAACCTCCGCAGCAGTGTCTTCTGGGCGTTCAGCGAGTTCCTGCTCAGCGATGGTATCCTCATCGTCGGCCGAGTCCGCGTCCGGTCCATAGTCAGAGGGAGGCGGCGAGTGCGCGGGTACGTAGCCGGGCGGTAGGAGGTCACCGAGCGCGAGGTCCGACTCACGGCGTAGGGCTTCGAGTTCATCGCGATGGTCGACGGCATCCAGCGCCGCTTCACGCTCGGCGGCCGCTATCGTCTCCTCGTCGTCATCTGAGCAGCCGCGCGGGGTGAACTCGTCGTCGGAAGGCGGCGTGTCGAGCGCGTCGGGCGCATCCGCGACCCCGACAGTGGCGTCGGGCGCCGCGGGCCGGCTGAGGTTGGCGGCCAGCTGCCGCGAGTAGCGCTCCGTGCGGTCCACGATGTAACTCAACTGCTCGTCGAGCGCCTCCTTCCGAGCGCGCTCTACCCGTCGCACCCGTTTCCACTCCACCAACTAAGTAAGAATCATTTGTAAATATTGTATGACCGATACATCAAAGTTTGCTTTGTTTCAAATGACTTTACATTAAATTGTAGATCAGGCCATAGGAACAATAAACACAGATTCACTATAAACTGTTCGCGCTTCGCGCTCTGCGTCCAGGACTCAGAACTGCGAAGGTGCGTCACGCGTACGCGTACAAACGCAACTAAATGAATGCAATGTACTCACCTTCTCTACGTTAGACCAAAACATTCGAATTTCCTTTGCAGCAAATGAAGCAATCTTTTTCAATTGCAATTCTTGGGCTTTTTCTGCTTTCTGTGCGGCGAGAGCTTTGTCTTGAAAATATTTTTGGACTGCTCTGGCGCACTGGAAAATGATAAAAAATATTAAACAATTTGTTAAACAATCAACTGGAAGCTATGAAAGGACAAGCATTATAAACAATAAAGTTACACCTTCTTAGCGGCTTGTTTCTTCCACTTGCGCTCGTGGGCAAAGTCTTGGGCAAGCCAGGCCATCTCCTCGAGTAAGTAATCCCAATGCGTTTTGGGGCGCGGCGGCTCCATGACGCGCGGCAATCGGCGCTCGGTCCACAGGCCGGCGCGCGCCAGCTCTGCCACGCGCGCCGCCACATACGCCTCTTGTTTAGCCTTCTCTACCATTTCGTCGGCAGCGCTCAGCGGAGCTTGCGGAGCGGTGGCCACTGGCGTTGTCGAAGCCGAAGTCGACACAGGATCAAGAGTGGTCGCGGAGGCGGGGGTAGAAATGGGAATATCGATAGGTAGCGGGGCGACGGGAACTGACGGCTGTATGACCGTAAGCGATGCTGGTGCGGAAGGTATGGGCTGTGGCAGGGGCGGCGGCGTTGCAGATGGCGGAGGTGGTGAAGGCACGGGTGGGGGCGCAGGCGGGGGCTCGGGCGGCGGCAGTGGCGCCGACGGCGGTGGGCGACGGGCCTCCAGGAAAGCCAGAAACTGCGCTGCGGGCGGCCGTTTACGCCACGCCGCATAGTCCATCATGTTGCCGCCGGCCTGCAGGAAGTACAGCTCGCTCAGTTGCTCCGTGAACCTGCAACCGAGCGCGACGCTTGAGCGGCTGCACGTCCACCACGCGGGACACGCGACCCGTCGGGATAATGCGCTCACCTCTCTCGTAAGTTCTTCAAACGCAGCAACTTGAATTCAAGCATGCATTTGCGCAGCGCGTGCACATCGTCGGGCACGAGCTTGGGGCGCTTGCGGGGGGGCTGCTCGTCGCCGCGGTCGGACCGCGCGGCGCCGTTGAGCGCGCCCTCCGCTCCACCCCCACCCCCACCGCCAGCACCGCCGCAGCCACCGCCGCCGACTGCACCTCCTCCGCCGCCGCCGCCCCGCTCCACACCCTGGACACATTCATTTAGTAAGTATTTGCTGCAAATCATGCAATTGATCTTAGGGCCGACCAACGTGTCTGTGTTTACATCAGAGACAAATTCGATACGGATTTGAGAGTGGATCATGCCTGCTGGAAACCTATGTGAGATCTGTTAATCAGTGCAGACAACTAGAACAATCTTCCATTTATTTCTATTTTTACAAAAGTTCTTTAACATTTTTCTTCTCTATTCACAACAAAATTCATGGATTCACTAGGTTATGTATAACTTCCAGTCCAAATGTTTTATACTCTTCAGGAGAAATTATGATGTCATTGTACCACATTGACTGTACCTCTACAAGTTCAAAAATTTATATGGTTTGAAGATAGATAGAAAGATATACACTGCTGGATGTAGGACTTCCCATAAGAGGGTAATCGCTGTAAACACCACACATGGTGTGCGAGTTGGCATGTGCAATATGTTATTATAATATAAAACAAATGACATACTTACAGGAAATATTAAATACAGGATAGTTCAGGTATACTGTACACTTTATTAGTGTTCTGTTCACAAATTATATACTGGTAAAGGTATAAGAGTGTATGTACCACCGTAAAGCATATTACTACTGCCAAACAGTAGCGTACAAAAATTACTGTGTTCATTCCAGTTTGAAAGATGCTTTAGCTACGGGCGCCCAAGTAAACATTTAAGGTGCTAACTAGTTCAGATTCCAGGAAACTAAAACAGCTGCTGATGATCGTACTGTGTAAAAATCTGTCAAAGGTAGTATTCCAGTAAGTTTTCCATCTACTTGTATTTTCAACAACTTTGCCATAACAAAAAAACAAATAATTATATTATAGTTTGCAGAGGCAGTACACGTAATAGGATTTCTGCCCGTTTGCACAAAATGTTTAAATGATATTTATTATTAATATATCTACTAATATCCTGTTTCATGATCGTAAATGACATAAAAAATATTAAAAATTTATTAAAAAACTGCTTTACACATAATAATTAATATGTAAAGCATTTTTTACAATACAATCACTTCAATTGTTTTCAAGTGTTGAGAAGTGTTAGTCCCCGGGCATAAGAGTGTTCACAATAAATATGTACACGACTCATGTCCATAACTCCTCCGAAGTAAATTTATTCATAGTTATGAACCTATTAGGTTTTTTTAATAAAGTGTAAGATAAAAGCAAAGGATAATCCAAGACGTATTGCAGTATTGCAAGGAACCATTGCAATTATAAACAAAATGTTTAAAGAATTCATATCATATTATCTACATAGGCTATGATGCCATAGCAGCAAAATTACTGGAACTTCGGGGCTGTGGCACATTTATTTGCATGCTAAATATTTAAGTGCAATATAGTATCTATGCCTCATAGACTATGAAAAAAGCCTTCGATCGAGTGTCGCATGATCATTCACTTGAGATCCTAAAAGACAATGGCCTTGATGATTAAAATGCCCAGTTTATCGGTAATCTTTATTGGAATCAGTGTGCCACCTTAAAAGTGAAAGGACAGGAGGCTAATGCTGTTGTTATTGAAAAGGGCGTCTGACAGGGCTGCATTCTGTATCCTATTCTTTTCAACCCATACTCGGAAGTTATAATAAACGAAGCCTTGCACGATCTTGATTATGGAGTGAAACTAAATGGCTGCATTATAAATAATCTTCGCTACGCTGATGACGCAGTGTTGATTGCATCTACAATGGAAGATCTGCAACGTGTGATGGAGTCTAGAGGAATGTAGTTACAAAGCTAGTCTCAAAATTAATGTTAAGAAGACCAAACATGGTTATCTCTGGGAAAGTTAATGATATATCTGCTATAAAGGTTATTGTGCCAAAATCTGGAAAGAGTGACAAAGTACAAATATTTGGGTACATGGTTAAACTAGGAATGGAATACTGAGCTAGAGATAAAGACCTGTATTGAAATTACTTGCAGTGCTTACAACAGAATGAAAAACGCTTTTGCAGTAAAAGCATCAGCATCGCTTTACATACTCGTTTACTCCGTTGCTACATATGACCCATTATTTTGTATGGATGTGAAGCTTAGACTATTAAAAAAGATCTTAAGAAACATATTGAAGCTTTTGAGATGTGGACATATAGACGCATGTTGTCCATTCGCTGGACTCAGAGTGACCAATGACAGTGTTCTTCAATGAACTGGACAAAAGCATAGCCTCATGGTTAAGGTTAAGGAACGTAAAATCTCCTACCTCGGCCATGTACTCCATCATCAGCGATATGATCTTCTGCATATTATTATAATGGGTAAAGTTTATGTAAAATGAAAGGTGAGGAGAAGGAAAAGTCATGGGTGAGGAATATCAGGGAATGGACTGGCATATCTGAATCGTCGAAATTGTTCCACTGAACCAGAGACAGAAAGGATTGTACCATGCTGATCACCAACCTTCACTAGTTGGAGAGGCACTTTAAGAAGAATACAGTTTGGCATCCTTACTTTGCTACACATAGCTTGAGGCTGGAACAAATTTAATAGAGGTTCCTGTGCCACTAGGATTTTCGTATACTGATAGACTTTAGGATATCTTTAGATATTTTGGACTTAATATTCTTGTTTAAATCATTTAACAATAAAATTGACTGCCCCTTCACTTCTATCCAGCTTCAATATTAGGGTACCTATTAAAATTCCTAGACATGCTCTGTGACTCCTATGTCAATACCACTGTGGAGATCTATGCTTAGTTGCAACTCTCCAGTTTTAGGCTATGCAAGCTGTGTCTACTCATTAAAAATCATATACTAAGAGTTCTTGTTTAAATTCTTTATATATGTTAGTGAAGGCCATCGTGTATGATTGATTGTAGATCCAATAAATAAATAAATAAATATAATACCAGAATGTTTTAAAATCAATAGTGTTTAAAAAAATTATTAAAATGGCTTTTGGTGTCCTAGCATTATTCTGTACTGCTACACAACAATCGCCCAAATGACAGTGTGATTTAACCCTTTTCAGATGTATTCTATTTGTACAGGTGTGTCACATTGATTGGAATTAATTTCTGTTGAAAGAGCAGTGATAGTAAAATGCAAGATTATGTAGAATAAATAAGATAGAAGTTACCTTATTAAGAATTACACCCTTAAAAGCTGTTAACTATATTTTCATCGTATTAATCTAATTGTTCCCTCTAAATCAATCAGATTTACTCTTAAGTTCTACTTTATTTTTGGCATATTTATTTGTGTCAAGTACAATTTTTTCCAACAGTGTGTATGTAAAAGTAGAAAGTTCTTGCAATATAGAGGTACATTAGATAGTACAGTTTTAGATTCTGGTGAAAAGTAACTTTCATTGACCAGTTCGGAATATTATATTGAAATATGTTAAGAAGTGGGATTGCCTAATAGCAATTTTATAAAGTATATTTAAACCATGTTGAATTTTTTTAAACACAAGGGGTGATATACCTCTGTCATATGAGCTTTTGAGACTTAAGTCATAATTTCATTTATTTCTACAATATGTCTAGAGGTGATCTAAAGTTCTGAGATGTCTATAGGGTAAAGCTGCAAATGTTCAATTCTTTTTGTACTTCAAACACAGAGACTATCTTAGAGCTTAGGATCTTTTTCAAGACATTCTTAATAAGATGATATACTGACAATTCCATCACAACATATATATTACAACTTGACAATTTCAAAGAAAAAGTTGAAAATGTTCTAATTAGCAAAGGATACTATAGCATTGAAAAGTAGTTGAATGATAAAAATGTAAGCAAATATTATGCAAATAAATATGGTGTTACTTTTGATAGAAGTATGTCTGTGAAACTCAAAGGTTTAAGCTATGGTCTTGACAATCATAAAACCTATTATTTTGTACAGCAGTGAAACCTAGGCCATTACTAAAAAGATTGTGCATAAAATCCAAGTTGCTGAAATGAAATTGTTTAGATGGATGTATGAGGTAACTAGACTAAATAAAATCCATAACAAGTATGTGCTATGTAGCCTATAGAGATGATATAACTACCACATGGGATAATAGCTAGTAAAAGAAAGAGAGAATGTGCAAATAAAATGCAATAATTCTCAAGCAGTATGTTACATAGCAGGTAAGACATGGAAACAAAAAGAAATTAAATATGTAGCATGTCAAGTTTCAAGCACCTATTCTTCACATGTCTCCGAGGCATTTGTTTTGCAAAAGAATGGTAAATTTTAACATACAGTTAGTGAATGAATGTTCCTATGTTGAATAAAAAACTTACTTTGATGAACAGGTTTTGTTGGCACTAATTTATTATTATCTCCAATAGATATAGGTTCCATTCGATATTTATATTTGTGCGGATAAATTGTAAACAAATACATAGCCGAACAAAATATGATTAGTAAGGTTCCTTGTTGTGATGTTTGACAGCAGACATACAACAGAAACGACAAAAAGCTTTGGTCACAGATAAGACTTGTGTTCAGATGTTGTTAAAGTAGCACTAAAACTGTCAATGATTACATAGAGAAACATTCTTAACAGTAAAACTATAAAAATAATTTTAAGACTGGAGCACCTATATCACAAGTTATAGTACAGAATACTTTTTATTACCTTTACTGGTCAAAAAAGGTACATCATAAGCGGTCTGTGTATCTAGGAACTCGAATGTGAAGACTCACACTCGCTGATCTTGTAAGGTACACGTACGCTACGTTATCAAGTCCAAGGGTTGACGTACCATGAGTGGCAGAGCTGCACCGGCCGCACGACGTGAGAGGCTATCATCGCCACAACTCATCGTGCGACATCGCGAACAAATTAATTCTCCTTATTCCTTTGTCACGAACCACTACACAAATCAAACAACTAATTGCACTGCACTATACTACACTCTGACGCTAATCCGATTGTTTTGATATATGTTAATGTTATGTTCATATTTACTATGAAATAAAAAAAATAAAATAATTTGTAGCACTTAATTTTTTTTTAGTTAGGCACATATGGGAGGATTCAAAAAGTTGTATAATATTGAGTTAGCCGTTACACTCTTATAAACCGCAACAATCACTTTTGACAAATATGTACTGGCGGCCATATTGACTTCTGAATACCGTGAACGGAACGATGCGTCAGTCGCACAAATTTAATATGTAATCGCCAATATTTCAAACTTTTCGAAGACATCCTAAAACATTTAAAATAAAATAATGAGTCTCGACGTAAAAAGAACAGATTTTTGCCTATATTTCAAACAGAAAACTAACATAACAATCTGTATACATCAATTTAATGTTTACAAACAGTGTTGTCAACTGTATAATATATTCTCCATAAAAAATATAATTTTTACTTATATGAGGTAAAATGTCACATTGCTACCTTTGTTGTTCGAAGTAAAAACAAATTTTAATCTCCCTGAATAATTTATAACACACATTAATTAAAGACAGACTGCGTGTTGTAGATATTGCAACTTATACCCTCCAAAATTCACAAAAAGGAAAGAAATTTCATTAATATAAATTACTTAGTATATACATATATATATATATGTAGACATTTATTTATATATATATATATTTACTTCATGTCACTGGGTTTCATATTTAGTGAGCTTGAGCTCCAGTGAGGAAAAAATGAGATAATGCACAAAATAACATTGTTATTGTGGGACAGACTCCAAAATCCCAAATTTGAAAAATTTTGAGTAAGAGAACTATGATATATATATTAATCTTAAAAAAATAATACACTCTACTTAACTTTATTTCTAAATAAAAGATTAGGAAATATTATTATTATTATATAAAATATTATTACAATCTTCCAGGTTTTTAATAGATTGTGAACGTTGGAAAAAGAACATATGTTCTTATCCCCTTGGTTAAACAAAATATGGGTCATAAATATAGGTAAAGCAAAGTAAAATAAATCATGGATATTAAAATACATTATGCAAACATGTAACAGTAGTTAATTATTTTCATACAATATCATTCGATTACGATCCCTTTTCATAAAAGTTTTAACTTATTTATTAGGTTACAATAATTAGTCAGTTAATATTTGGTACAGTGTTGGGTTACTTTACAAATCGGCAATAAAAACCTTTTATTATTAAATTTCCTATTTTTTGATGCGCAACCCGACTCCTGTGGCCAATGGCAGTGACGTCGCCGCCAGCACCGCTTCCCGCCTGACAGCTGAAGGAAAATAAACTGCTTGCGGTTGACAGGTGTCGCCGGAGCGTCGCAGCTGCGCGACTGCAAACGTTAAGTTTATTTTTAAATTAAAAACTCGGCTGTTTTGAGATCCACATTAGATAATTAAAACACAGAATATAAGCGAGGTTTCCGTTTGTACTAGACTATTCGTAATTTATTTGTGAGTTTGAACACTTTACAAATATGTACTAATAAACTCACGAGATGTGTTGGCAATAAAGAAACAGCAGTTTTCAAATCGCATTTTAATGTAGGTAAGTGACGCAACAGACTGATTTTAAACCTGTGCGATACACGGTTTTGATAATTGAAAATTTATAGGTTTCAATGAATTATCGTAAAAGGATCCAATAATAAATGATTCATTAGCCTTTACCTATAATTGCTTACAAATTAGGTCCTGTAACTACCTGTGAACAAAATATCTGTTTAATTTTGTTTACTAAGAAGCAGCTAGCACCACCATATCACACACGATCCTTGACCTATTTCACATGTGATTGGTGCCACCAACAATTAATATATATAATACACACATTCCACTGGTTATACATAACATGGTTGTATATAACATTGTCTTATGTATGTGGTTAGTTTTAAATTTTCCATTGAAAATTTGTTGCAGGATCTGTTTCTTTATCTTAACAACATACACTTCTTGTAAGTTAATCATTTTTTTAATTTAAACTATATAAAATACTCTATAAAATTTATTGTGCTTAGTCTAAACTAAGTCTTCTCATAAATGTATTTTAAATTTGTATAAAGGCAAAAATATGCAGCTGTTGTTTTGATAGTATCATATTTACTTTGCCTTTGAGTGACTATCGGGTAACCTAAGTAAAGTACTTTTAATTAGTCATAGTAACTTGCAGTTTTTGTATATTGTATTACTAGCTATTCTCCACCCACTTTACTGGCTGTAAAAAAGGGAAAAAACTATCCTCTGCAACTCTTTTGGGGTAAAAAGATTCTCTACCCAATTTTGAGTTTTTATGTTTAATAGTTTCGGAGATCTTGTGACGAGTCAATAAATCTCTAGATCTTTCCTACATTTATGAAGAAGCTTTGAGGAAATGGGACTATGGCAAATTTAATATTAAAAAATTTCACATCATTAGTCACCTTATGATTAATTTTGTAATATTTTAGTTATGTTAAATTGTATGTTGTATGTTGCAGTATATTATTATTTTGCAAGATGTTGGAAGTAGTACTCGATAGTTTCTTTGGATTTTGTCATCCTTGCCTATTACATTCGTTAGTCATTTCCGAAAATTGAATTTATAAAGCTAAAAATGTATTTGTTTGAAGGGGAGCGAAGAAGAGAGGTGCGATGTGGCGCGGTGTGGGCGTGCGCTGGCGCGCCGCGGCATCGTTGGCGCTGGGGGCGCTGCTGCTGTGGGCGTGGGCGACGCGGCGCTCGCCTGCCGTGACGCCGGGATGGGGCGCGAATTCAGGCGCGGGCGCGCAGGTCGCCGGTCGTGAACTGCCGCTCATCTTCATTGGTGGGGTGCCACGGTCCGGCACTACGCTAATGCGCGCTATGCTGGACGCGCATCCTGATGTGCGCTGTGGGCAAGAAACGCGTGTAGTTCCGCGTATCTTGCAGATGCGGCAGCATTGGATGCGTTCGCAGAAGGAGAGCGTGCGGCTCGAACAGGCCGGCGTGTCCAAGGCGGTGCTCGACAACGCAATCGCCGCCTTCTGCCTCGAGGTCATCGTTCGCCACGGCGAGCCCGCGCCGAGGCTCTGCAACAAGGATCCTCTCGTGCTCAAGATGGGCACCTACGTGCTCGAGTTGTTCCCGAATGCCAAGTTCCTGTTCATGGTGCGCGATGGGCGGGCTACTGTACATTCAATTATTACTCGTAAGGTATGGGGTGGTGTATAATAACGCGTTAACTACATCACTACGAAATTTGACTATATTCTCCGAGTTGGCAGCTCCTCCATGGCTTCAGCTGCTAGCGCCATTCCGGATTATTAGTTATTGTGATAGATATGTTTACGAAATATAGTGCTGTAACATGCTGCCACGACGTGCCGCAGGTGACGATCACAGGATTCGACCTGTCGAGTTACCGACAGTGCCTGAGCAAGTGGAACCACGCCGTGGAGTTGATGTACCAGCAGTGCCGTTCGCTGGGTGCGGCGCGGTGCCTGCTAGTCCGGTACGAGTCGCTGGTGCTGGCTCCGGCCGCAACGATGCGTCGCGTGCTCTCATTTCTCGAGCTGCCATGGCACGATGCAGTACTGCACCACGAGCGGTACATCAACCAACCCAACGGCGTCGCGCTCTCCAAGTACGTGAGAATATACAAAATAGTTATGCATATCCTTGCAATATTACATCGGAGACTAAGAGTCGGGGGGGATAATTGCATGTAATTGCATTAGATGCATAAAATGCATTGTGCAGCAGCACCGGCACCGCCGACAGCATCAGCACCACTCCCACTTACGCTCCTCACTTTAATTTTCCTTTTTCGTTTCAACAATTATATAGGGGTTGTTTACGTGATGACTGCGAGGGGAGCACCGTGCCCGCGGCAGCTGGGTATCAGTACGTTGCTGGTCCGTCGCCACTAGCTGGCGGAAAATATTCTGAACTATGGCCTTTTGGCATTGCGGCGCAGATGCACACCCGTGCACATGCACACTCGTGCCCACGGCTCCTGGCACGCAGTTCATTTTGTTACATTTCATATGTTCATCCATAAATTACATGCGTGTGTACGTGTGCGTGTGTGCGTGTGTGCGCGTGTGTGCGTGTGCGCTTGATACGTGTGCATGTGTTCTGTTCTGTTCTGTCCTATCTCAATAAATGTATAATTAATTCGTTTATTCATTCATACCGCACTCCGCGCCGCACCGCCCGCTGCTGTGGTGGGATGTGGTGGTCATTGTACAACGGGTAAAGTTGTTTGTGCAGCGTGGAGCGGTCGTCGGACCAGGTCGTGCGGCCGGTGAACCTGGACGCACTGGACAAGTGGGTGGGGCAGCTGCCGGCGGACGTGCGCGCCGACATGGCCGAGCTAGCGCCCATGCTCTCCGTGTTGGGCTACGACCCGTGGGCCAACCCGCCCAACTACGGCGCTCGCGAACAGCCGCCCCCCGCGCCCCCGGCAGCGCCGGCCGCCGCGCCACCAGCGCCACCCTAGTGGCCGCAACTTCGTCCACTCCCCACTTGTAGATGAAGAGGACTCGCGCACACTTATGTAATAAATCTGTTTATGTACTTGTGTCACGTGGTTGAATTTATTGTATATAATTGTAAATAGCAACAGATGGCCGACGCGAGTCGGGCGAATAACAACAGACTGTGCCGCCGGCTGCGAGCTGGCCGCGCGCTGGCTGCGAGCTGGCCGCGAGCTGCCGGTCGAGTGGAGCGGGGCACCGCTTTCCATTGCGCGCCTTTCTGCAGTTAAATAAAATTTAAAGTTAATAAGAGTTTTATTTATTAAAGCAACGTGGCACGCTCAAGCGCGCTTCGCTTCGCTGTGGAGTCCGGCACATGCGAAGCCCGCATTGTCGGTGCGGGGTGTGGTGCAGTTCCGTTAACTGGCACCTGCCAGCCTCGCGCATTGCCGTAAACTGAAAGCTGATAAGCGAAAACGTAAACGGACGGTTTACAAGCGCTTGCCGAGTGCATCGCCAGATGTTGTGTTGGCGCCATCTGCCGGGCACTTGCAACACCGTGAACTGATGCTCATCACTGGGGACCGTGTAGAAACATATAAACAGTGCTGCGTGGGGGTGGCGCGGGCTCGGCACTCTCATGTCCCCAAATGCAAAAATCGCTTACCGCACTGCGCTGCAAACAATTACGAAGCTGTGGACTAATTAAGCCGCAGGAGCTGATAAGGCGAAAGATCAGAAGTGTCCAAGCATAATTATATATATTCAATCAGTATGAGTCAATAATGGATTTCATACTTAGTGTTTAGATATCGAAAGCTAGATTAATGTAAATTGAGGTTCCGAGAACCGGAAATGACAACGTATTAGCTGAACCATTCTTAAAAAAATCGCATGATGCGAGTGACACGGCGCTCCAAACTAAGTGTTACGTTATATGGAGGACGTGTTCAGAGTATCGCTTCGCACCACAACCGGATCGGGAAATTTATTAGGACGAAATGAAAAGATATGGGTTATAGGTTCATTTAATTTTATTGACGAGCAGTCCGGCGGCGGCGGAGTGTAAATAGTTCTTAAGTTACATCTCAGACGCGAGTGTCTGCACGGAGAGGCTGCGCGGCGGCGCGGGCGCGGGGCGGCGCAGCGCGGGGCAGTGGCGGCGGCAGCGGTGCTCGACAGTGCACCGCCGACGTCCGCGAGGAGAGGTCGCGTCTGCTGCGCGCGCGATAACTTTGCACGTGCTCGCCGAACTCTGTGAAGGACATGTTTACATCACGGCCCTTCCAACAGTGAACAGTGAATTACGGTACAATTAAATTTACACTCGACTCGACTTGAAAAGTCCGCACGCGCGTGCGCGCCCGTGCAACTGCAAGTGGAAGTGAAACGTGAGCCAGGTGGACGCTCGGAACATGCGCTGCTGCGCAGGCGGCCGTTGAGCGGCATCGCCATGTGTCGCCCGCTGACGCTGCTGGTGGCGGTAGCGGCGGGAACGGTGTGGATGCCGGCCGGCGGCGCCAAGCTCGCCCCCTTGGATGTGCCACGCTGCTGCCCGTCCGGCGAGCGGCTCTCTGCCGGGGCGCTGCGGGCCGCGGTGCTGGACGCACGCAGCGCCGCCTCCGCCTGCTTCGCGCCGGGTTCCGACGCGCCGGCCTGGGCGCCGCTCGTGTACGCGCCCGCCCGCAATACGTTCTTGGAGCGCGGCCGTCTGCCCCAGCATTGGCGACTGCGGGACGCGGCGCTGCCCGTATGCACGCTGCTGCGTGTGCTGCCCGAGCACGCGGCGCCCTATGCGCTGCTCGCCAACAATGGATCGCTGCTAGTGCGGGGCGCGACGCGCGCGCTGCCGCCAGAACGGTACTGCGCGGACGCAGCGGGCGCGCTCGTGTGCGACGAGGATGCGCCGCGAGTGCCGAGCAAGTGCTGCGCCGAGAGCCAGGGTTTTGACGGCATGCATTGCGCGGAGGATGCGTCGGGTGCGGCCGCGGCCGCGGCGCTCGAGGAACTCCGGGCACTCGCCAACGGGAGCTCGGTGGGATTCGGATGGCCAGCGTGCGCGGAGGGGTCGCGGTACGCGGTGGCAGGCGCGCTGAGCGGGGCGCAGCTGGAGGAGGGCGGCGCGCTGCGCCTGCGCGCTGCCAGCGGCTCCGCGCGGCTGGCGGGCGGCGCGTGGTGCGCGGAGGCCGTGCACGGCTCGGAGGGCGCGCGCGTGCTCGCATGCGAGGCGGCAGCGCGCGCGGACGGCGGCGGACCCGCGCACCACGCGCTCTACGGCGCAGGGCTGGCGGTGGGTGCCGCGTTTCTGGCGGCGACGCTGGCCGCGGGCTTTGCGTTGCCCGCGGCACACCACGCGCTGCACTGGCGCTGCCAAACGCACTACGTCGCCGCACTAATGTTGGGCGACGTGCTGCTCGCCGCGACGCAACTAGCTGGTGACCGCATCCCGCCGACGGTGTGCCGCGTGCTTGGTAAGCGCGCTGTCTCACTCCCTTCGCTAACTCTTGTCGCCGTCCTCCTGGGCATCGCAGCCATATTAAGTGACGTTTCATTGTTTGCATGTACCTTGCGCGGCGCGGCGCGGTGCAGCCGTCTGTATGCACTTCCTGTTCCTGTCCGCGTTCTTCTGGCTTAACACTATGTGTTTCAATATTTGGTGGACATTCCGGTTAGTATGCGTGCGTGTGTGCGGGTGCATGTAGTATGCGTGTGTGCTTGTAGCTGCGGGTTCAATGCGCAGCCGTGGCTGATAGTGCGAATCGAGTGGTGCTCCGCACCACGCTGCTTCGAGCTGCAGCGCTCCGTGCACCTGGCATGCAGGTTCCCGCGGAGCCATTCACAGTGTGCGTTGTGCGTAGGGACTTCCGGCCGACATCGCTGGAGCGCGGGCAGGAGGCGTGCCGGCTGCGAGTGTACCAGGTGTACGCGTGGGGTGCGCCGCTGTGCGTAGCGGGTGCGGGCGCGCTGCTGGACCGCCTGCCGGCCGCCGCCACCGCAGGGTACTTGCGCCCGAGGTTCGCCGTGCGCCGTTGCTGGTTCTACGGCGACGCGGAAGTTCTTGTCTACTTCTTTGGGCCGGTGGGTGTGTTGCTGCTGGTCAACCTCGCCCTCTTCGTATCGACTACGCGCCAACTCACCTGCGGTCTCTGGCGCCGCGACGAGGTCAAGTCCACATCCGAGAGGTGAGCCCTGACTATTAGTTACCACTGCCGCGTGCACGCAGACACTAATACCATAAAAGTCTGTTGGTGATGAACGGATATATCTAAATAACAAATTTTTTTTTTAAATATTTTCGCTGCATCGGCCGCTCGCACGGAAGTACTTCGTTACTTTAAAAAATAATACATTTTACGTTCAAAACACCGAAGGTGCGGTTTTCGCTTCGGGTCTTTGTACATGCGGAGTGGTGTTGCAGGGCGGCGTTGGGACGCGTGTGCGCGAAGCTGGTGGTGGTGATGGGAGTGACGTGGGGCGCGGACGTAATCTCGTGGGCGGCAGGCGGGCCGGCCTACTTGTGGTACGCTACGGATTTGCTCAACGCGCTGCAGGGGTTGTTCATCTTTCTGGTGGCGGGATGTCAACCGCACGCGTGGGCAGCTGCCAAACGCGCGGCCAGCAAGCTGTGCGCTCGCCGCGGCCGCCACGCGCGCCACGCTGCCCACTCTTCTTCGCACTTGCCTTCTTGCGGCGAATCGTTGACGCACACGACCGCTGCACCCGCCCCCACCCCGGCCCCAGCTCCCGCCGCCGGTGCCGTTGGCGCTGCCGGTGCCGCCGCGGGCCCCGCGCGCCTGCCCATGGAAACGATGTGCTGACCCGCGCCCGTGTATTTATACACGTGCGTGTATATGTATTCATTTATGTAGTGATGTGACGAACTGAGCTGCGCCCCGCTCGCTCTCTGCCCGCCGACGACAGCACAGCTCCCCGCCGGGGCGGGGGTGCGCAGCGGGCACGAGCGCGGCGGGCGGGGGCGCGCGCGCGTTGATATCTTTTGCAGAGCGCGCGACGGACAGGCGAGCGGGTTAGCAGGCGAGCAGACGATCAGATGAGCAGACGGTCGGACGGACGCATGTTGCGCACAGCACGAGCGCAAACCCACTAACGTGTCGCCAGAGGCTGTCACTCGGCCGACGGGACGACTGACGCAAGTTATCGTTAACTTTTGATGTACGAATAAGTTCTTCTTGAACTCAAATAAAGAATAATCCAAAGCGTAAGTTGTTTCCATTGAAACACCCCCAGGGGTGCCCGCTCGCTCCGGATCCAACGACTTTAATATTTTCCCGCTTTCTGCTCCACTTGTACCGGCTGGAATATGTAGCGCATTATCCTGTTTGGCCCCTTACCTTACTTAGACCAAAGCGACCGGCGCAGCTCTCTCACCAGCTCGTCTCGGCTTCTACTCTTGCCTGCACCGTTATTACCGCACAACAGTGTAAAACAATGCTGTCACTCGGTACTGCTAGTAGGTCTTTATTGCCGAAGATGGTCAAAACAGGTAACAGAGACCTATGTCCAGCAGTTGACGTCTGTTGCCTGTCGGCTGATGATAATGATATTCTTAAAAAATAAATAACCAATTGTATGAAATACGCATTTACTGGTAGTAGGTCTCAGCTGCCGGAGATCGTCTAGGTAGGAACCACCGCTGCGTCTAATGTAGCCGACAAATAGTACTGTGCAAACATTACTATGTTCCGGTTTGAAGGGTGCTGTAGTTGGTCAAATTACTGGGGTAACGAGACTCCTATGTCTCAAGACGACGAGCATATTGTGGTGCAATGAGTATCAGCCTAACCAGCGCCATGTTACAGGCAGGCGTATTACTTTCCATCACTTGAACGTCCTGCCCGTCTCATCGCTTCCATGAAAAAAGAACAGTCAACGATGCCTAGCTTTTTTTTTATTTCACGCGCTTAGCGCATCCTACCCTCGCAGTGCTTAACATATTTTCAAGACTTTCTATATACACCGGACCAGCCCTCTGCAACACCTGGCCGGTCCGGTTTGTCTATAGCTTCACCGCGGGTGAGCAGGCCAGCCCCGCAGACCTACCTAGACCTACCCAGAAAATACTTGTTGACAGTTCCACATTTAATGTATTTAGCTGATCGTTACCTGAACCTGCTTAGTCAGCACGGCATCAGATTGTCGTCCCGTGTCAGACATGAAGTACAGACAAGTATCTGCAGCACTAAAATATTCTGCTGGTGCTAACGTAAGATTTTTTGTAAAGGCAATCACAGAGTACACGCAATATTTAGCTGTTGTGGTGGCTGCGCCTGCGCTGGCGGTACTTGAGCAAGTGAGCAGCGGTGCACGTCTGTTAGCTTACTAAAGCATTTATTCCATCCGCAGTTAAGGTTTACGTTTGTTAAGGAGCTATGTCGGTACGTGTGTAGGTTACGTTGCGCGCAAGCAACATCGGAAGGGCTTCAGTGTGCGACAGCGCGCAGCCGCCGGCGGCGCCCGCACGGAACCAGTTCGGCGGCGGTGCGCGGGGCGGACGGTTAGAACGAGACGGCGCCGCGGTGAGGGACGGACGGCACTCGGCACAACTCGAGCGGGACAGCTTGCGGAACAAGCTAAACTGATTTCAGTTTAAAAAGTGGCAAAATCAAATTGTCGTGGATGGGAAGGCACCGCACCGCACTGCGCCGCCGCGGCGAGTCCGCCCGTGCGCACCGAGGCGGGTGTATCTGGGTCGGCGGCGCGCCGCGCGCCGGCTGCGTGAGTTCAGGTATAAACAAGACAGTGCGCTTTTGTAATCGCCGCGAGCACATAAATTGCGTACAGTCCGCTGTGTACGTGTATACGCACACGCACCCGCACACGCACCCGCACCCGCACACGCACACGCACACGCACACACGCGCGCACGTGGAGTACGCGGCCGGGCGCGCGGTAACCCAGTCAACACCTCGGCTGTTTATGAACTCGGCCATACATATTTTGTACTACAAATTTATTCTTTCCCCGGGCAGGTGGAAGCGGAACTGGATGTATAACTGTGACATAGTACTCAGATTCTCGTTTACGTTTCGAGGCGCCCCAGCAGCGCAGGAACCGGGAGGAGTGACTCCATTGGAATGAAGTCGCCCAGACGCGTGTCCGAGTTCCCACCGTTTGTGACGGATTATTGAGTTCAATCGGTGCAAGTCTGATGTAACTATTTTTTGTTATGGGGAGTGGGGTGGGAGAGGGGTAGATAGGAATCTTCTAAAAAGATGCCCTTGGAGACGAGGTTATGTGGGATTTTTAACTACTACAATTCCCTCGATGATCAACACGCCGGTGTCTCCCGACACTACAGGGCCAAAGTCCGATGTAACTTGGAGTTCATAAGTAGTCCCCATCGTATGCCAGGTTATTCTCATCAGCAGCACATTGGTGTGAGCTTGGCGATGAATGAACGCGGTGCGCTTCATGGCGTCTACACTCGTAGTCAATTTGCACAGTTATCTCCTTATTTCATCTTTACATTCTGCCCACGTCGGGTATCCAAGGGTCGGTTGCAGGTCCAGACCAGTCAATCGAGAACCTACTAGTTTTAAAAAGCTGTAAATAGGTAGATGGGTAGACAAGTTTTCCCTTTCGCAATGTTTGCATGTCAGTAGTTATTGCTGGCAGTAGACCACCAGCCGTGGCGGTGAACACGGCGCAACCAGGGCGGCTAGCGCCGCAGCCGAGTCTGCGCTCACTATTCCACATTATCTAAATAAATAATCTAATATATCTGTTTATTAGACGTGTGCGAACAATCTGTCCATCCATCATTCATCACCACCTGATCCATTCGTTCGCGTTCATTAGCCGGTTGTGCGTAAGAAATCACTGCGAGCGAATAGACCGCTGCCATGCTCGCCGCCAGCACTACCACCACCACCACCACTCTCCCGCCGGCTGCAGCCGGAGAAACAGTAAGATGATTCTATTTTATAAGTGTAATGACTAAACTCGGAAACTCCCAACTTTGATAATATTTCCTGAGCTAAGCCTTCTCGGACTCGAGCTGGGAGACCCTTCTCTCCCCAGCTCCGAATCCGCAGAAAGTTCTCGGAAAATGTCAACACCGGTGGATCGTCTTATTACCTGTTCATTGTAACTGAGTATTTCTCGGTATTGGCAAACATATCAGCAGGCGATGGCAGCGCACGCGCACGCGCAGGTACTTTCGCAAAACGATTGCACAATCACTTATTTGTAATGGTAACGAAAAATGAAAAAATCCTTCGGAACAACAGAAGAACGCGGCGGCGGATCGAGTCTCCCTGTTTCATAAAGTAATTGGTGATAAAAGAGGCAATCGGAGGGAGGAAACCTAGCATCAGGCAGATGGTGCGGATGCAGTGAAGGAATCATTCTGTGTACACGCTGCTGTATGCCACGGAAGTAGGCCGAGTGCGTGCGCGCTGCGTGTGCGGGGTGGTGTGGGGGCGGTCTCTCAAGTAAGTAGCGACGGCGGGCGACGGTGGGCGATAGCACCGGAATGGGTCTACAAACAAGATAAACGGAGCCGGAGCAAACGGACGGCGGCGCGGCGGGCGCGGCGGGGAACTTTCACCTCGGCATCCGGCACCGCCGCCGCCGCCGCCGCCGCCACCGCCACCGCCACCGCCACCGCCGCCGAGACGTTGGCTTCGGGCACGGGACGTACTTGCAACACTCGGTACCCGGGCGCCCTGGAACTTGAGTATTTTTAAAAACCAGAGCTAGAAACCAGATCTTCAAATCATTTTAAACTCTTTCTTGAAAAGTAAACTTTATTCGAAAGACTTACAGTACAAATTTAATTGTACGAAACAAATGACCTCTTGAGACGCGTACTTTTAGTTTTCTTTAATAATACTAATAATAATAATAATAATAATTATTATTATTATTATAACAAAAGTGAAATGTCTCAACCGTCGTTCATTAAATATGCATATTCAATTGACGGCACAGAAACACACTTTCTAACACTTGAACATCATCGAGCGAGTGAAAGTAATACATCGAAGCATCTTAGTTACGTCTGTAACGGCAGTTCCTTGAGGTCGAATGCAGATTGCATTTAGATTAAATAGTAATATAAAATGTACCAATTTGGACACCTTCTCTATTATCGCGAAGGCGAACAGCTCTCCCAGAGCGGAGTCGGGATAATAGTCCATAAAGCTCTCGTCAATAACACAGTGGAAATGCTTGGTGTGTCATCGAGGGTAGCGTGTCCTGTACTTAGATTTGAAAAGAGATACTAATTCAACGTTGTTCAAGTATATGCTTCAACGACGATTCATACGGATGAAGAGGCCGTGGTCACCTGTGACGACGTGTCTAACGCCAGTCATAACACCACCAAGACCCATTTCACTGTAGTTGTTGGAGACTTAAATGCCGAAGTGAGAGTAACAAAAAGGCGGTGAACCCATGATTGGCGGGTGTGGTCCGGGGACGAAAAATCACTGGGGACAAATGCTAGTCGATTTCTTCCACAGGAAAGCGCTTTTTTTGATGAACTCTTTCTACAAAAAGAAGCCTCAAAGTAGATGGACTTGGCAAACCCCCAACCGAGTGACCAGGAACTTTATCATGACAGATAAAAAGCGTATATTTAAGGATGTGTCTATGGTCAATAGGGTCAACACCGTCAGTGGTAATCGACTTGTGCGAGGCACCTTAAATATCGATTTTAAGCTGGATAGACACCGAACGATGAGGCCGACTCTGCGCCACCAACTTACCCCAAATTACTCCTATACCTGAAACGTTCCAGATAGAATTAAAAAATCGATTTAGTGCATTGAAGACTACTACGGATATGGACAAGACAAGATAGTGGATAACATTACGGCAACACTGCGCGAAGTAGCAGTGACTTCTTTGGGTCGACTTCCGGTCTTATGAGGAAATGGCGGGGGACACTGCACTGCTAAAACTTTGGCAGGATAAGCCCGAGCAGGGAAATCCGGAAAGGTGATAACCTCTTATTGAAAATCTATAGACCGATCGCGTTCCTGTCCCACAACGTATATACACTTTCTAGAGTTATTACGAACCGTCTCTCTCCAAGGCTTCACGAATACCACCCGCCGAAGCAGGCCGGGAATCGGGAAGGTTATAGCACCGACGACCACATCCTTACCCTGCGACAGATTGTACAAAAATGTACGGAGTATAATCTGCCTCTTTGTGTATTTTATGTACTACGGAAAAGCCTTCGACTCCATTGAGACCTGGTGAGTTACGAAGTATTTACAGCGATGCCAAGTCGACCACCGTTGCAGCGTCGTACAATCGCTTGAGTACTTCGATGTACAATTTAATCGCGAGACTAATTATAATAATTAATTGAATACATGCGGCAATTGATGTTTGTTTATATTGATTTTAAACTGCTGGACCTGGAGACCGCGAACGCTGAAAATACATCAGAATGTAAACCTTTAAAAGATATCATCGCACCAACCTAACGAAACAACGGAAATACTTTTTGAGACTTGTACTTCGATTATCTTTAGTATGATTATAATGTTTACGTTATAGGATCAAAATTCAATTTTGCAGTTGACGTCGCTGCGAGCTGAACACTTGCCGCGGGTCGCATCTGCAAGCAAGACCAGGCCGCGCCGAAACTATTCCATGAACTAGGGTTCAAAATAACTCGTTTTCTAAATACTTTAAAGCTTTCCTCACCGCCCGATTCGTTCATGGGTTCAATTTCTTGATGAAGAAATATTTCATTACGATTAAAATAGACAATATATACAAAAATTAAATAATGGTGTAAACTAATAAGTGCATAGTTTTTGAGGTCAACACGAAAAGGTGATAAGTAAGCAAACGGTTTAATTGATACAGCAGTTATACGTATTGATTGAATAGATGCAGCAATTCGAGTGTGTACTTGCGCTGTTGAACCGCAGCGCGCCACATAAACACACCCACACAGACAGACACGCAACACACGCACACGCACACGCACACACACACACACACACACGCACACGCACACGCTCACACACACACACACACACACACACACACGCCCAGGAATGAAACGTGTCGATCAGTGAGATTAAACAGCGTAATCGTGATCTAGCGCAGCGAAATAAACATTTTGGAAAAGGTTTTTACATAAACTAATGCAGCATCATACTTTATTACTAACCGCGTGAGCTTGCAAGTCTTCCAAGTGATTCTTACAATTGAAATACGCTTTCATTGAAGTAGAAAAATTTAATTAGTGCGACGTACATTACGCGTTATGTTAACATTACACGGTGCGGGTACAGGTGTGCGCGCGCAGTGTACAGCGCATGCGCCAACCTTCCGCGAGCGGTGAGCGTCCGCGGCCGGGCGCGTCGCCTCTACAAACAAACTTAAAGGTATTAAATACTCGAAAGTACATTGCTCAGGCATCTGTTGCGCGATCTTGGAAACAAATGCCTGCTCTCATTGATATTTAGCCGTACGCGGCGGACTTGCGGTCCGGCCCGCTGGTGTCCGGTAGTCCCGAGCGGTACACGAGTGTGTCCGGAGCGGGCCGCCATAAAAGTGAAACGTTAAGGCTTCCTCTTCACTCGTTGTGGTTCATTTTGGACCGAATTATTTATTTTATTACTTATTTGAAAGTGACAATTGTTATTTCATTATATTTTTTAAATAATTTTAGTGCATCGCTATTTGAATTGTTACGTTATTATTTTTATTTATAACGAGTTAAATAACAATTCGATTGAATTATTTAAACTGGTTGCGATAAGGATCCGTTTCGTCTGGAGCTGTTGCTGTGCAGGCGTCGGGTTACTTGGAGTCACTACTTAATGATCGGCGCGGCGGCGGCGCGGCCGGGCGGTGCTGCCGGGCGGTGCTGCCGGGCGGTGCGGCGGCGCGGGGCGGGTGTGTGTGGCCCGCACCGAGCGAAAGTAATGGCGCGTTCTTGAACCGGTCGGTGGCGGGGTGACGAGGCGGCGGCGTGGCGGGGCGGCGGCGCGGCGCGGCGGCGCGCACGCATCGACTCCAGTGATTTACAATGTGTCGATCGACAACTCGCATTGTACGCTTGTCAAGGATCCGCCAGGGGCACACGCGACCTCTGCCTAGTTTGTGGTCTACTTGAACACTTTATACTCTTTTCGAAGAAATTATAACAACAAAGGTCGAATACAATATATCAGTCAAATGTATACGTTTAACAGTTCCGTTCCGCGCTGCTATTGGCACTGCTGGTGGTACTGCTTACAGTAAGATGCATTGTTGTGCTCTATGTCAAAGCCTCGAGAGGCTGAAGGCTCGCAGGTCCGGCAGATGGCAAACGACCTGCTTTCCTCCTGTGCGCTGCGTTCAAATCTGAATCGGACGCGACTCTGTACTCGTACAACTTCGCTTCGCGCTACGGAGTCAGCATAGCGCGTCTACACGCCCAAGCTGTCCACTCCCCACTCCAGTGACACATTAGTCATCCGACTGCCCGGTAAACTCGTCGAGGTCGCGCCGATGCCGCAGCGTGGACATGTCTGCCACTGCGGCAACACGTCGCAGCCCACGCACGCGGAGACAAAGCGCCTTCACCGCTTGCGCTGCAACCTAAGACAGCATGCGGCACATCACATCGAGTGTTCACCGGCCGTGCGATAACAGTTACCTTTATGATGGACTATCGGTGTTCTAGTGGTGGAGGTGTGCGCGAGACGAGCTGGTGCTGACGGAGAGCACCGCCCGCGACCGATGTATTCGCTGCAAAAAGCCCTCGTCGTTTCCTTTGACATAAGATGATTCTTGTCTTGTAACTCTCGTTCCTCGTTCGACTCAAAATAGGGCTAAAATTGCACATTACCAAAAGAACTTAACTACAGTACTAATCTAGGCTGTTTACAGCAAGATGCAACGAGCGGTAGACCATTCTATATATTCATTGAATAATAATGTAATGAATAGCTGCAGTGACTGATGACGACAGGTGCGCCCCGCGCCCCGGGCCCCTGCGCCTTGAGTCCCGCGCCCCACGCTCCCAGCCTCGCGCCCCGCGCCCCGCGCGCTGCAGTAGGCGCTGCGGTGGTACCTACTTAGACGGTTTCCGGCAACAGCTACTTACCGCCGGTAGAGAGCGCACAAAGCGCGCGGAGCGGTGTTTACAAACACGCTCACCGGCCGCCCACTGCCCACTGCCCACGCGGGGGCCGTGGCCAAGACTCGCGCGGGTCCTCCGTCACTCGTTCTTGTTCGATAACGTCGCCATGGCTAGTCGTTTGTGCACGGCAGTGACGAGCGCGGCCTCGCGCCGGACCCCGCGCCGGACCCCGCGCCGGACACCGCGCCGGGCACACTAAATCGCAATAGCTAGGTACCAGGGCCGCGAGTAGCTAGCTTTCACGTGTTGCCATTTGTTTGTACGTACACGTAACCAACAAAAGATGTGTCGGCAAACACATCGGCAGCATCCGCTCGCGTCGCTGCAGGACGTTGCATCAGCAGCGGCGCGGCTGCGGTGCGGTCGCAGCAAAGTTGTGCCGCGTGCACATAGTGCCTCCGCGGTATATCATATGTATGTATACGAGATGAAAGCCTCCTTTATTTCAAACGATGTGGCTGTTGTGAGTGAATCTTATTGAGGATTACGTTCAGCATCATCGAACTCTGGACTCGGACACCCGGAAACCACAAACTAATTATTATTACATAAATATATAATACGAGGTTTCTGGTTGGAGATTTATATTTTCAGAATTTAATAAAAAAAGTATTTCATTTATCCTTTCAATAAAAGTGTCCCCGACCAGGGTCCAGCCGCGGACTTCACTTTTTGGAAATGATGTCTTGCAAACGTCTCCCGCCAAGCTGCACGCGCTGCTTTCTGCAGCAGGCGCGGCCGGGCTGCTCTGCTCCCTGCAGCAGGATATAAGCCTACGTTTACAGAAGGCGGAATGTTCGAAACCGGTTCCGCCGCCCGCCGCCCGCCGCCCGCGGCCGCTAGTGCGGGAAACAGCTGCGGCTGCTGGGACGCCGCTGCTTCCTTGCAAAAGTGCACGCAGTTCCGCAGTAGAGGCGCATTCTCGGGGCCGGCTGCTTTACTACTCTGTTATAAGTATGGGCAAATTTAATAATAAATAAATAATAAAATGAAAAACAAAAAACAGAAGATCCTCCACTACCGCATCTACACTTACTATACTATATTAAATAACTCTCTCTCTCCTTCCCCCCTCCCTGCCCTCCGCGCCACACGCAACCGCGCACAGCCTTCAGCCGGCGCGTGCGCACCCGCCCGCTGGCCGCGACTTTACAAATATGTAATCATAACCTTTTCCAGTTGCTTCCGCGTAGATGCGCGTCGTGGCGCGTCTAGCCGCGCACGCGCACCTACTTGTAATGTACATAACTTTTTGTTCCGTTTTAACGTAATAAGCTCTCTCGCTCATTCATTTATTAGAAAAAAATTACAGAAGCTTGTTGACAATGAATCGGAGAAGCTGTACCGTCTACCATACCGACATGCAGCTCTTCCATGCCGGAGGTTCGGATGACACAGATTGAAGTCAGGCGTGAGCTAATGTCTCTGGACGCACAACAGTCGAGAGGGACGGCCGGTATTCCAGCGGTGGTGCTACAACAATGTGCCTCTGTATTGTGTCCAATATTAACGCGCCTTTTCTCTCTTTCCTACACAAAATGGACAGTTCCGTCTTCATGGAAGACCGCTAATGTTCACCCCATACCTAAAAGAGGTGATAGATCTGACCGGGCGAATTATAGACCAATTGCTATTACCTCCCTCCTCTCTATGGTGCTAGAACGTGTAATCAACAAACAGCTCCTCGACTACCTTGAAGAAAACAGTTTATTAAGCGACCGACAGTACGGTCTTCGTAATGGTCGCTCCTCTGGTGATCTTCTAGTGTACCTTACACGTCGCTGGGCGCTAGTCCTTGGGTGTCGAAGAGAGGCTGTAGTGGACGGTTTGGACATAGCCGCGGCGTTCGATCGGGTCTGGCACCACGGTCTTCCTGTCCTCCATGTCAGTGGATTAGTAGCTTTTTGTCCTGCAGAAGCAAAAGAGCTCCGTTGACGGCAGCAGCTCTATTAACATGGACATAAATGCAGGTGTCACACAAGGCTCTGTGCTATCGCCGACGCTGTTTTTACTCCGTATAAATGACATACTGTCCATTAACGGCATTCATTGCTATGCAGGTGACAGCACCGGCGACACCTGCTACACGAGACGTAACAGACTGCTGTAGAGGAAAGTCGAAAGAAAATTTTGTAAGAAATTGAGGTAACACTTGCCCGTGTGTCCGAATGGGGTCGCCTCAATTTAGTTCATTTTAATCCGTCCAAGGCACAAGTTTGCGCGTTCACCGCTTAGAAAATTCCATTTATTGTACCTCCTCAGTTCCAGAATACATCTCTGACCAACTAAATGGTTATGGGGATTTTAGGCATCGAAATGTCCAATACCGTCCAATACCGAGGGCACTTGGGAGACAAGGTAAAGCTGGCTTCTGAAAAGCTCGGTGTAATTAACAGGTGGAAGCAGTATTTCACTGCGGATCAAAGGTCGTTGCTATATCAAGCGCAAGTCTGGCTTCACCTGGAGTATTGCTCTCATCTTTAGGCGGGAGCACCTAGATGTCAGCTGGGACCTTTAGACTCGGTGCGAAACACAGCTGTCAGAATTATCGACAACCTTTGCTAACGGACGGTATTGAACCTTTTGCTTTTAGGAGAGATTTTGCCTCCTTGTGTGTGTTCTACCGCCTCTATAGCGGGATGTGTTCTGATGAACTGATTGACATGATGTCGATAGCCATATTTTATCATCACACCGCTCGCCATCGACAGGGAATTCATCCTCATACCCTTGAACCGCAGCGGCCACGTACGGTTCGGTTCCAGAGATGTTTTCTCCAGAGAATATTCAAATTGTGGAACGAGTTACCTGTTGAGGTTTTCCCTACGAGCTACAGTATGAACTTCTTTAAAAAAGGCGTGAAAAGGTTTCTGCAGGGTCGGCAACACGCCCAGTGATACCTTTGGTGTTACTGGTGGTCACAGACTGCGGTTACCGCTCCACATCAAGGGAGCCGAAAGCCTGTTTGCCACCTAAATGGTATAAAAAAATGAAACTATCATAATGTTCCAGCTCAACCACATTCTGCCCCGACCCCAGTTAGACTGCGGGGCTGGGCGGAGGCGCAGTGCAGTTCGGTGCCGCGCAGGTACATACACGTACACACACGTACACGTATATCTGAAAGTATTTCGGATCGAAAGGTTAACAGAAGTCGTTTGGCATTGAGAGCGGCAATGGAACTGCGCCACGCCACGCCGTCGACCCGGCGGCTGAGCCGCACTCGACGAGAGAAAATAACCGGTTTAACCGGGACGTTATTCACTTTGTTTTGGTATTTGCATTAAAAGTTTATCCCAGTTACAGTATTGAAGATCGATGTTGGTTAGACTTTGTAATGAAATCTCCTCTTCTTTTTCCTCCTGCCCTTTCCCCATTCTATGTGGGGTCGGCACAGTGTGTACTTCTCTTCCACATCCCTCTATCAGCCGCCATATCTAAATTCACACTCTTCTTACACATGTCATCTTTCACACAATCTATCCACATTTTCTTCGGTCTTCCTCTACCCTTATAACCATCCATATTCATTCTCATTACTTTCTTTGTTATATGTCCTTCATCCCTCCGCATGACATGCCCTTACCACTCTAACCTCTTGCTCCTCAACTTCTCTGTCACTGGCGCAACTTTCAAACTTCCTCTAATATACTCATTTTTAATTTTATCCATCATCGTCACACCACATATCCATCTTAACATTCCCATCTCGGCCTTTCATCCGAACGTTTGGTGGTCCAACACTCCGATCCATGCAATGACAGGTCTAACGACCAACTTGTAGATCTGTCCCTTAAGTTTGAGGGACATTCCTGGATCACAAGTTCCAGTGACCTGTCGCCATTTCATCCAACCTGCATTTATTCGGCTTCTCATATCTCGATTAATATCGCCGTAGCATTGTATGAGTGAACCTAGGTACTTGAAATCGGAGCATGTTGGTAAGGATACACCATTTAAGGCGACTGGAAGAAAGCTGGTGAGACCGCTGAAGTCACAGAACAAATGTTTAGTTTTGGTCCTGCTGATCTTGAGCCCAGCGTTCTCTAATTTATTTCGCCATTTTTCCAACCTGCTCTGCACCTCGCGTTTATCCTCCCCGACAAGTACGATGTCGTCGGCAAAAAGCATAAACCAGGGTGCCTCCTCCTGTATGTCTGATGACAGCGCATCCATTACCAGGAGGAAGAGATACGGGCTTAATGCCGACCCCTGGTTTAGGCCCACCAAGACCCCGAAACTGTCGCTCTCGCCAGCAGTGGACTCGATGTGTGTACTGGCACGACAGTACATAACACGAATAAGCTGCAGGTATTTCCCAGGCACTCCTTTCACTTTCAGAGCCCACCACAGAACCTCCCGCGGAACCTTATCGTAGGCCTTATCGAGGTCCACGCACACCATATGCAGGTTTTTATGCGCACGTCTGTATTTTTCGCACAGTTGGCGAAGAGCAAAAATGGCGTCCGTAGTCCCCCGCCAGGCATAAATCCGAATTGGTTCTGGGCTACCTCACTCTTCTCTCTCAGCCTTCCTGCTATGATTCTTTCCCACATTTTCAAACTATGGGACATGAGCTTTATTCCTCTATAGTTGTTACAGAGCTGTACATCACCCCTGTTTTTAAAAATGGGTACCAGTGAACTGCTACACCACTCATCCGGGATCGCCTCTTCTTGTACCAACTTGTTGAAGAATAAAGTCAGCCACCTACATCCATCGGCCTTTAACAACTTCCATACCTCCACTGGTATTCCATCCGGCCCAACAGCCTTTCCATTCTTCATACCTTGCACTGATTTCCTTACTTCATCCATAGTAATCTTCCTCACCATACCCATGTTGGCCGGCACCCATTTCAATACTCCGCTCCAGACATTCTCCTCATTCATTAGTCTTCCAAAATATTCCTTCCATCGTCTTTTAATGTCGTCATCATTCGTTAATACTTTTCCTTCATCGTAAAGTATTTATGTATAAAAAGTAATTATGTATAAAAGTATACATTTCACATGATTTATATCCCTTGCACTCTTTTCTCTCTCTTTTGCTATCCGGTACAGTTGTGTTTGTCCTTGCGGGCTGACCAGAGAATGGTACAGCTTTTCTCGTACCTTTGCCTTAGCAATCGCGATAGCTCTCTTTGCCCATCGCTTACGCTCCTTGTATATTTCTCTCTTATTTTCTTTCAAATCTTTTTCACTTTCTTCTACATCTTGCCATTCCTTAAATGCATTCTTCTTTTCTTTCAAGGCCTTCTGCACTTCTTCACTCCGCCACCAAGTTTCTCTATCGATTCTTCCTTTACCTTTCGTCTCTCCTAGCACAACTTTTGCTATTCCTCTAATGCACCCAGCTATTTTATTCCAACATTTATTTACTGTCGTTCCAGTCAAATCCTTCATTTCTATCATCCTATCCACCACCTGCTTTCGAAATTCTTTTGCATATTCACGTTTATCTAACATATACCATTTAATCTTAGGAGGAGGTTTGGGTCTGCTGTTGTTTAGCCGAATTCTAATTTTAGTTTCTAGTATCAAGAGCCTGTGTCTTTGTAATGAAATAAAAATAAAATAAATTATTTTGATTCAGTTCACAGTTCACCTCCCCCATATCATTTTCCACGCAGCCACCCCGCGCCACCGTGTGCACAATGCAGGTGGTGCCGGCCGGCTCCGTGCCCCCTTGTACACTCCCGGCGCTTGACCGACGTGGATGCTGTGCGATATTTCATCAGGAAAATTAATCGAACAATACCGTGAACCGTGAACCCGTGAATGTCTTCGGGCAGTATGCACTGCGTCCGCTACCCGTGCTGCGGCGCAGTTCGTTATCGTCTTCCGATTGTCGACATGTTGGGCCAGAGTGTTCCGAGCGCGCGTCACCTTCCGCGTCCGCCGCCGTCCAGCATCCGGCGACGCGGAGGCCGAGCGCGTGCTCGTGCGCGTGCGCGTGCAGCTTGTCGGGTATCGGAAATATATCTCAGTGGGCCGCGATAATGGCGAACGCCTTCTACAAACAATTATTAATGTGAGTACAGGAGGGAGCAGCCGGCGCGCGCTGCTTACGAGCAGCACTGGTACGGTGTTCGCGTGTACAAGTATTGAACGCTAAACAACCCTACTGTGTCGCTGCGCAGCCCTGTCGGGTGCATTCTTGCGCTTTGTTTGATCCTGGAAGCGGAGACGTAATCCGCCGTCAGTGGTCATTGCTTACAAAGAACTAATGAGGTAAACAATGCGACGGCGGGTGTGCGTGCACCGCGCGATACGTTATCGGAGCCGTGCGCGTCGGTTGCAGTGCGCTGATAGAGCGCGCGCCGGCCTAGACCACCCGTCGAGGCCTCCGACGCGACCTAGCGCGCTGTGTCACTGAGCAGATAACGCTTCGCTCTGTTTGCTACAAACGTAAGTAGTCCATATCCGCTGCTAATGCTGCAGAGGAAACCCGGTTCTCGGACGAGCAGGCCGGCGCTGCGCGGCGGGCCGGAGTGACGCCCGCGGGCCGCAGCCGCAGCGCATCGACGGAGCCGTGCCCTTTCCTTAATCGAGGATGCATTGGAATTGTGTCAAAAGGCCATCGACAGCGCACACGCACACACACACGCACGATGCGAGCAGATAGTGTACAGGCGCGCGTCGGCGGCGCGCTGATAAAGAAACCGACAACAAAGAACGCGTTGCGGCAAGACGCCGCTGCCGATAGCCGATATTACTGCTGGGAGATCTCTCCTGGCGGAGGGAGACCTTCTACGTACATACCATTGGAGCGCCTGTTTCTGTCGGTAAATAGTATTGTGCAAAAATGACTGCGTTCCGGTTTGAAGGTTGTTGTATGTGCGCGCGGGCTCGGGACTGGACGTCTCCGCCGCCGCCTGATCACCATCACTTTACCTGAACGTTTTGTTTAATGTATTCTCCTTGTCACTCCACGTTTCCGTTGGTTTGGTGACCAATTTGCTATCTTGTTGATTCTGATCGTTGCACAACGACTTTCCGAGCTGAGGTCTGTGCAGTAACTGAGAGGAACACTTACGACACATCCGTTCATATCCTGCGTCAGCCCAGCGGAAGTGAAAGTCTATTTGTTGTTTGGGTTCCAAGACATGCGGGCGTCAGAGATGATCAGAAAGCTGATGAACTAATGAGATTAGGGTAATACACAATAATGATCAGCCCCGAACCCGTGAACCCCTGAACCCTGAACTGGGCTGTGGAGTAGCATAATTGAAACAGTCGTACTAAATTGTATTGATGGCGGAATAATAACAAAACCACTGAAATTAAATAATTAAAATATTTCATAATTATCATTTGAAAACCGGAAGTTACCCAGCGGCTCCGTCCATCACTCTGCAATAGTAATGAGAAATTCCGAGAAAACAAAAGATCTTTTAGTGAATTGCGTGGAATGCGGTCGTTACTGCGAAGTAGCAGGTGGCCGCCGCATTCGGTGCACTTTGGTTGCAGGTCGCGTCCGCGAGTGGGGGCGCGATAAGGGAAGTTCGAGCGGCAGGGTGGTTGCCCCGAATGTACCTCCAGTGCCGTTCGCAGTAGATAAACGAGTAGTTTTCGCGGCGAGGTGGCTCATGCTCTCCCTGTGTACCCGCGGTCGGCGCCGCGCTTACTCTTACCCCGCAGCCGTTCAGGTCCTGGACCCGGTATCTTGCCACGTTGCTGTTGGATCATTACCGCCGTAATCGCTCGCTGCTGTATACTTCGAAATGAGGCAGCAGTTCGGGCTCACTGGAAGCGCGCGTATTATCTTCATGACCGTAATTGTTAAGATGCGTTTAAATTGGTCACATCGGGGTCGCTAGAAATGTTTGCCACATTTGGCTGAACAAGTTTGGATACTTCCGGATTGCATATAATTCACTGCGGAGCGGCGAGGTTGCGCGAGCGTTGCGCTGGCGCAACTGTTCCGGCGGCCTTCGGGCGCGATGTCGTGGTCAGTGCTTCAGTACGCGTCACGTGTTTCCAACGCACTGACGTGACCAGAATTGAATCTGGCTGCACCGGCGCCGGCACCTGCCGGGGTCGCACGCACGCGCATGATAATAATATATTAAATATAAATAAAACGACCGTGCACAACACAACACAGCAAGGGGCGACATTTATAAACAAAACATCAACAACGGCTATCAAGTCTGCGGTGATAAGAATCTATTGTAGCCAGTGTGTGTATATATATGTGTGTGTGTGTGTGATATTCCTCCCCCACCCCGATCGATTTAAAAGGAATACCTGTAAGGCAGCCTTTAATAAAACGGGTACTCTAGATGGCTGCTGGCCATGACAAGCGATGAGCTCGTGTCCCAAGAAAGGCAAATGCGGAGTGATCTTGTTTTAGCCTCAGCACAAGAGCTACGGAGGTTTTTACCATTGCTTGGGAAGTGTTTGATAGAGTGCAGAGTAGAAGATCCCGGGCATCGAAGGAGACCACTGAGGGGGTTTTAGCGAGTGGATATCCCACGTAGGCCCGACTTCACCCTACAAGCAGGGTAGTTTTAAAATTTATTCCGATACAAAAAAAAAGGGTTTCAGGCCTCGCGCTCGCCACGAGGTCGTGTGACTTGCAGCAAGAGGAAAAGATGTTTCTTGTGAATCATGTGTGTGAATGTTATGTTTCAATGTTAATTAGAAACGCGGCCGGGTGTGTGTGGGTGCGCCTGCGCGCTCACTCTCACTACTCCTCTCCCGGCTCCACTCGCCCACAACCTCCCAGGCCCGACGCGAGGCAGGCGAGGTGGCATGTCGCGGCTGCAGAGGGCTACTTACTGCTGAAGACCGCCGAAGTGTTTGTTGAGTCGAGAGTCGAGATAGCCAAGAAACCGTAAGAACGGCTGCGCGCTTATCGCTGTAGACGTCAGCGCGCGTCGACTTGCGCGCGGCGAGCGGCGAATTGCGCGCGGCGGGCGGCGACCTGCGCGCGGCGGGTGGCGAATTGCGCGCGGCGGGCGGCGACCTGCGCGCGGCGGGTGGCGACTTGCGCGCGGCGGGTGGCGACTTGCGCGCGGCGGGCGGCGACCTGCGCGCGGCGAGCGACGACTTGCGCGCGGCGGGCGGCGACTTGCGCGCGGCGGGTGGCGAATTGCGCGCGGCGGGCGGCGACCTGCGCGCGGCGAGCGACGACTTGCGCGCGGCGGGCGGCGACTTGCGCGCGGCGAGCGGCGACTTGCGCGCGGCGAGGGGCGACTTGCGCGCGGCGGGTGGCGACATGCGCGCGGCGGGCGGCGACTTGCGCGCGGCGAGCGGCGACTTGCGCGCGGCGAGCGGCGACTAGCGCGCGCCGAGCGGTGGGTTACGGGCGGCGTACGACGACATGCGTGGCGACTTGCGGGTGGCGAGCGGCGGACGGCTACTTGCGGGCGGCCAGCGGTTACTTGGAGGCGCGACTTAAGAAGGGGGGGGGGGAGTGGCTAACGGCGAGTCGCCGTTTATAAATAACTTTATCGGGACCGTAGTAAATATCAACACATCACGCCGTTGCCTTACGTGTATTATATCGCTCCATCCTGCCGCTGTGCAGAGGCTGTGTCCGTTACTTGCTCGCATCCGTTGTAGGAAGGTGGTGAAACTGAGTTGAGGTAGAATATTTAACGGTTCGCGTCTCGCGCGCTGGTCGACCCGCCGTGCTCAGCAGTCACTCCAACAATTCAATTCGTCTGTTTGTCTTTATAAATCCTGTTATCACAACGTCTACGCTGGCTAGGAGGGACGCGCGCGGTGACGCAGCGCTGCACCGGTGCTGTGACTAACCCAAAGCTAGAAAAAAAACACAAATTCCGTACACGGGAGCTAATCTCATGCGTTAAAAACTGCAGCCTCGGGTTCTATTTAACTTGTAGTTAACGTAGCGCTACCTGTGCATTTTTACGAGCTGGTGACGTCAGCCTGGACGCATCTCGGGGGCGCGTGGGAGGCTAATGTACTGTACGTGTGTCTGTGTGCGTGCATGTGTGTGTCTGTGTGTGGTCCGGTGCAAACAGTTGGTTGGTGGTAGTAAGGGTCGCTAGCCGCGTCGGCGCAAACTACGTGACCGCAGGCGCACATCTCGGCCGCCAGATCGTGAACACGAGCCAAAAGGAAAAACTCTCTCAACTTCCTGCGGAGGAACTGGAGTTGTTCCCCGCCGCTAACCATTATACGGCTGCGCAGGATAGGGACAGTGACTAGACGCAATACCGACACTCGTCTTCCCCCACGGCCCCGCCACGGCTGCGAAAGGCAGTACAAGCCAGCCGCCGTAGCCCACCGACACACACCTGAGTTGAGCTTATGGAGCCACTTCGAGCTGGCAGGGTAGATTCCTGCTAGTTTCACCGTTGATAACCAAGCCGTGCTACTGAGCTCCATCGCCACGACAAGACGGGTACCTGTTGGAGGGAATGCCGCGCAGCCTTGCACTGTCCTGTGGTACGAGTGATGAGGACCCTGCATCGGTCACAGGCACTTCATTACCAAAACAGGCCGCGACGACAGCGGAATGCTTTTGTTCATTAATGCGGGAACGCGTAATGAATAAATTGCATCGCATTTAGATATTAACAAATGATGTATTGTTTAGAAATGATGAAAGGTGTTCCTATCCAAGTGATGACATAAGCCGCGCGGGTGACACATAGTGGAGTGACGGCGCACGTACGCGCACGCGCACGCGCACGCGCACCTGTACAGACACACCGCACACGCACGTACACGCGCACGAGTACATTTACACCGCACACGTACGCGCACGCGCATGCGCACGTGTACAGATACACCGCACGCACGCGTCGTCGTCTTCCTCACCCTGCGTCGGCGCCGTGCGGCAGCACGCCGTCGCGCCGCGGCGCCGCCAGGGTGCAGGGCGAGTCACGGCGAGAGCTCGAGTTTTGTTCCTTTAAGATGCGGAGAGTATGGAGGGGCCGTGAGGATTCCTTCTAAATATTTATAATTTAGCGTGATGTGTAAACGGGAAACCGTAATGAATTAATTTGGCTGGTCGGCCCGCTGGAGTCGGATGAAGATGTTAAAGTTAATTCGGAGGAGAATCGACCCGCGGTACCCAGCAGTCGCGCCGCGGGGCGATGTCGCCGGCGTCGGTGGTGACGCGAGACATCCGGCGGCATGCGCTGGCGCAGCGCCACAGTGCGTTGTTGTCTTGAGATAGCGGCTCATCGAGTGGCGGACGTGGGGAGGGGTGACGCGTAGCCCGCAGCAGGCGCGATAGCGGGTCGACGGCCCCGCCGCGCGGCGCCGGGCTCGTGCTTGCGAAATATTCGATACTTGGAGTTCATTGTTTAAATGTTCACCCTGCCTGGTACTGTCAGCTCGCGGGTACCAGCGCTAGCTAGTTACCTATTGAACCGCCGCCTGCGCCGTCCTCGCAGCCCGCGCCGTTTCGCAGCACCACCGCGCTGAAGGCGGTCGGATGCAGTGGCGTACGCCGGATATATTTATTTCTGTTCCGATGAAATCTTCAAGCGACGAAAATTAAACTTGGTGTAAAATAATGTAGGGCAGGCTTTGGTGCTTCGGTACCTGTCGGGCGGCGGCTGCGCGCGCGCCGCGTGTTCCGATTGAATACAGTCGCTGGATGAGTGGGTGTCGGTTACATCTTACAAACCTATTTTAAGTTTAGCTGCTGGAAAATTTATAGTTTTACATTTATTTCAACCTGCACTGTATAAACAACTTTATAACGGAGCAGTAAACACCAGGCACCGGCAAGCTGCGGAGGCGGGGCCAGGGGCGGACGGCGAAGAGCGCAATGTGGTGCAGTGTGTAACATCCGAACTAGCGCCACGTTGTTACGGGTATCACTTATGATCGGGTGAACGTCCCGTTCGTGTCGTCGCTTAATTGTATAAAAAAAATTTATTTGTAATTGTATTAGGAAGTAATTAGCCCGCGCTCTACTCACTATGAACCTATCGCGCGCCCCGGACACCGCGCGTACCGGACACCGGGTGCCCCGGACGCCGCACGCTCTATTTAGACCCGTAAACATTAAGAAGCCGGCGGTGGCTGCAGCGTGTCGCTTAATGAGATCAGAACATATTTGTTTACGTCTGAATGGGAAAATTTCCAATGAAATAATAGTGAAACATAACACAAAAAGTAAACAGGCAGCAGACCCGCGCTCCGGACAGCAGTCCCGCGATACGGACAGCATACCGGCTTTCCGGACAGCAGACCCGCGCTTCGGGCTGCGCGCGCATTTGTATTATTTTTCTTTAACCAGGAAAGTGTAGCGTGTATGTTTTCCGCGACAATTGCACTTAAATGCAATGCAACACGACCGCGACACCGCGACACCGCTCTGCCCACCTGCCGTCGCGCGTGCGCGTGCGCTCCGGTGTACCGACGCACGCAGAATCCACTTGTCCTTTGTGTACTATCTATACCTACTCACCTACCCACTTACCCACCCTTACCTACCTGTCTAGTAGCAGTTGCCGGTAGTTCGCGTAAACATTTGCGCGGTGCGCGAGCAGGGCGCTGCTGTCTCCCCTACTTATTACTAAATGGGTTATATGGTCGTTACGAAGCTAATGCTGTATGACCTCACGCATGTCCAGCGCCACGGGTGCGGCACGCACGTCCCGACACCTCTGCTGCAGCCGCGAGCAGCAGCGAGTGAGGCGCTGCCATCAAGTAATTCGATTTGATTCGTACGCGGTGACGGTGCAGTGCGGCTAGCCCAGCAATCCAACACCCTCACCGTTGGCGTCGCAAGCCTATCTCGATGGTAATGAGGCACCAGCCGCACGTCGCAGCAAATGGCATCCAGAAGAGAGTGGTGCGCCGCCGGTCATCGTTATCATTTAAATTATGATGTTTTTAATTTCAAAAGCCTCATAAACCATCGTCAGGAAGGGGCGTTCCATGGTGGAATGGCCCTGAACGTACCCGACGGTGATGTACACGCACTGGAATCTCCAGATTCCGCAGAGGCGCTGTGCAGGTTGCAGGCCTTGAAATCCAACGCTGTGCATCATCATCATCATCATCATCATCATTATCAGCCGATAGATGTCCACTGCTGAACATAGGCCTCCCCCAAAAATTTCCACATCGTTCACCAACCTTGCAACCTTCACCAGATCATCAGACCACGTGGTGTGGACCTGTCAACGCGATGCATGTAATATGCTAAATATTAAACTTGAATACATTCCAGACGAGCTCGTGTCGCAAGAGGTGCAGTCCGCATTATTCCGCTGCAGCGCTCTCCCGGAATCGAACCGGGCAGCGAGTGCGCGCGACAGTGCGCCTGCGCCGCGACTCGTTCCGCCGGTCTCAATGTCGCGCCGATGTATTTATAAAACACAAATTTTTCAAAACAAAAATATTGCGCGCCTCGTGTCAAACGGCCGATCGGAACGCGTCGCGCCGGCGCAGAGGCGGCGGAGGCTGCGGACGCGGCAGACGCGACGGACGCGACAGAGTGCACGCGGGGACCCCGTCCCTCCTTAAGACCAAGAGGTTCAATACCGAGAATTCTAACAGCTCTGTTTTATACCGAGGCCAGGGACTCCCGCTGACACACAAGTGCTACTGTCCAAACATAGGCACAGCGCTCCGTATGACACCGAACTTGCGCTGCACTGGACACCGCACCAACCTCCACCCTGCTCCTCGCGCTGAAGTACTGCTCCGCCCTGCTAAGTACACCGCACACACTTTTTAGATGTCAGCTTAATCTGTGCTCCAAATAACTCCGGCACTGGACGTCACTGGAGATTTTGACACCTAAAATCCAGATGCTTCCCGATATGGTAATGTTGGGTGGACTACTATGTGTTCTGGAACTGGAGAGCTACAATGAATGAATTTTTTTAGTGGGAGACGCGCAAACTTGTACCTTGGACGGATCGGACGGACGGAAATGAACTGATCTGAGGACTCCCCACTGACTCCCCGCGGACACATTGGCAAGCGTTAGCTTCATTTCTGACACAAGTTTCTTTGCACTGTCCTCCACAGTAGTCTATACGACGTTGCTCCGGTCGTGTTCCAGGTGTCGCCGGCATCGCCCCAGCATGTCAACGAACATCGGCAGTTCACAGCATATCATTTATGTGCAAGGAAATCTGCATCGACCTCAGCACGGAGCCTTGTGGTACACTGCATTTATGTCCATGCTCATAGAGTTGCTGCTATCGAAGACAACTCTTATTCTTCTGCAAAACAAAACACTACCAATCCACTGACACAATTCCTTAGAGAGTTTGTATGATTGTAGCTTCATCAGAAGACCGCGGTGCCAAACCGATCGAATGGCTTAGTTCATATCTGGCCAAGTTTACCGCCAGAGCTTCATCTCGCGTCTCAAGAAATAGAGCCAAGCAATGTGTAAGGTACATTATACCACTTGTGGAGCGAATACCACAAAAACCCTTTGATCGCTGATTAAACTGTGTTCTTCTAACTGAGGACCCGTTGGTTGGCATCACCCTCCAACACCTCACAGAAAACTGAAGTTAAATGGAATTGACCTGTGATCCGACAGGTCAGATCTATTACCTTTTTTAGAGAAGTATTCGCCAACGGTGTAGCGGTATGGAGTATAAGTTATCGCGGAGTGCGTGTCCAGCTCGTTCGTTCGATTTGGTGTTTTTACTGTGTGATAGTCAACTAGTAATTAACTCGGACAATGGTTTTGTATGGCAGCTTGCAGACACAAGCGGGGACACACCGCACACCTGGCTCGAGTCAGAAAGAGGGTCGCTTACTAGCTTGCTAATACAAGCAACCTATTCAACACGTTTGGGGTCCAACCGAAGTGGGGCAGCGGGATGGACGAGGGGTGGGGGGTGGGGGGGGTAGGGTGGCCCTACAGCTGCTTTTTATAACATTACAAAAAGCTTTCGTTACTACCATACAGTGTTTTCAGTTAATCTTCAATGCGAATCCAGGCGTGTGTGCACGGTGAGCGGATGTGGTGGTGCGCAGGCGCGAGGTGTGTCGTCGCCTGAGTACTTGCGTGTCAATTTCCTACTTTTGCCCAGATTAGAATAAAGTGGTGTATATATGGAGATACACAAAATTTACGTATTCGTTGCGGCGCGTCACGCTCGCCCATGAACTAGAACTTAGGTTTATATCAGAGAGGGTGGAAACATATTCTTGAATGAATGAATGAGTGAATGAATGAATGCGCTCGGACAAGGTATAATAACACTAAACATTGAGTGACATTGTACTATATTTCGGTTTGCCCTGATTAGAAGTTGTATCCCATGAGTATAGTAAAGTACTAGTAAAACAATATCCGCGGTGGGGCGCGCGGCACCCCGCGGGGTCTGCCCCCACCGGGCGGAGTGGACCCGGGGCGGTGCGCTCGGGGACCACCATCGTTTCTCTGGCCCAGCCTCGCCTATTAACTTCCGCCAGAACAGTTCACCGCATTTCCGGAATGAACGTAACCAGTTTAAAGTAAATGGTGCATATGTGCGATGGTCTCCCCGAGAATACAAACACATCCGAACGAAACCTTCGCGGAACCAGATCTGCGAAGTAGATCGGAGGCTTAATAGCCTGGAGGTGGCGGAGGAGGCGATCCCCCTTGACTCTGAAACAGGCACGAGAACACGAGACGGGTCTTTTTTTTTATTCGATGAAGCGACGATACGAGCAAGATATTCACCTGATGGTAAATGATACGCATGCTTATAACAATGTAACGCTGGTTAAGATTATTTACACATCACCACATTGCGTTTGTCGCCTGACATATGGTATGTTGTCTCGTTAGCCCAGCAATGTCATTAGCTACAGCGTCCTACAAACCGGAACACAGTAATGTTTGCACAGTACGGTTTGGTGGTGCCTACTGCGGGTTCTCTGAATACTATGTAAATATTCGCATCAAGTGTAAGGAAACGCTGGCGTGAGGAACCGAGCCTTGATGATGCGAGGTCGAACACTTAACTGCAGCCTGCCCAGCGCACGGCACGGGCAGGGTTAACCTGGAAATAGAAATGGGTACGAAAGAAAATGTGGAACATGGTCTTGGCTCACGGAACGACCTGTGGAGAATGTGGCCAATGAGGTGGTGAATAGAAATAAAGACAAGAAGTGATCCATGCTCTTATCATTATCGTATGCGTGTTATGTGAATGTAGCTGGTGCAGTGGCTGTTGTCGGTCGCTTGGGAAAAGTAAATTATAAACGGAGCCGTGGTGGCAGTAAAGATCAGAGTGCACAGTAGCGAGGCGTCGCGGTGGTCCCGGGCAGGTGTGAAAGTTTCACGGTTCACACCGTCGCGAGTTTAAAGGTAGAGGTGTGCACGCTGCGAGCGCGCACGTGCAGGCACGTCGCGTGGCGCTGCACTCGGAGCGCGCTCAATCGCAGCAGGAGGTGACCAGCGCACGAGGGGGCGGCGGCGGGCGCGGAACGTTCCACCGCTGCCCGGACTCCAGCAATCATGTATTACAGGTAGACTAGGGGTCGAAATTAGGGCATCCGTGATGGAAAGTAAACAAACAGAAGCAAGCAGATCTCCGGTGTGTTTGGAATGTTTAATGTAATAGAGGGGGCGGGCGGCAAATGAAACCAAACAACGTGCCGCCGGTGGCTGCGCACGCCCCACTTACGGTGTTTGTGTTGGGGAGCTGGCGGCGTGTTGGTGAACGGTTTGATTGTTTACTTATCTGCTGGAGCACGCGCCGCGGCCTGGCCCGGTGCGCTCGGCGCACGCAGCGCCACCGCCTGCGCGATAAACGGAGCGCGCGGCGGTGCATTACACGACACGGATATATCCGGGCGGTGCAATGCTCCCTGCTCCGTGGCGGGCCGTGCGTGCGGCGAGCACACGACCGGAGCAACGAATAGCAGCCCGGCGCCGAGCTGAGCCGGGCCGAGCCGAGACCGCGCGGAGCTCGGCGCGCTGGGGTTTGGCCGCGCACATTACACAGTAATGAGGTTGCGGCCATGGAGCCGCGAAGGCGACGGCGGTGCGGGCTGCGGCGCGGGGCGCGGGGCGCGGCGAGTAACCGTTGCGGTAACGGTGCCCGTAACTGTGGCGGTTACCGTGACAGGGGAACCAACTCCGGCGACGAGAGCGACGCCGGGGGACCCTCCGTTATTCCTAAACCTATCGGACCTGATGGTATAACAATATAAAATCAAACAGCCCCATTGGCAATCGGCACGGCGAGCTGCTCCGTCCGTTGTCGTTGTGTATTGACGCAGTTGCAGCATAGAGTGCAGGCACTGCAGCGGCGCGCGCGCCCGTGCTGCGCCCCGAGGATGTGACGTGCGTTGTCAGCTGAAGACAATAGCTTTCATGTAGTTACTGGTGACTGAGGTGACAGATATCCTGAACTCGTGTTCATCTCGCGGTAAGTACAACTTTCTAATTACATGTTGTTCGATGACTTATATAACCCCCCTCCCCACCACCACCACCACCAACCGCGGCTACGTGAGCGCGACGCGGGCTGCGCATGCGCAACGGCCATTAACGATACACAAAGTGATTAAATATGCGGCTATGTAGCTGCAGCCATAGGCGGCGGGCGCGGCCGGTGCGCCGCGCGGGGCTCGTCGCGCCCGGTGCCTCCGTGTACGTACTAAGGAATGTGTTAATAAGCTCGTGCGGGGCTCCGTGAGCTGCACGCACTGGCTGGCTGGCTGGCTGGCTCCGGCGATGTGAATGATCGCGCGGACACCGAAAAACGGTAAATGACTTGCACCCGTCGCGCCTCGCTCCGCACCCTCCACCCCCACCCGAGTCCACCGTCGCCGCCGCCGCGTCCCGCACAACATTAGTTTACCCAATTAAGACATGTTCACGGAACCCGCGCACGGAATCCATTATTTATGTGAGCGCCGTTGACCGGACGTGGATTTTTATATTTATTTATACTGGGAGCGCCGCGGCGGCCATGTGGTCCTGGCCTTTCAGCGCTCTCCGCTACAAATTGTTTCTGCACAATTTTATCGGAGAGCGCGCCGTGCCACCACCGCCCGCCGCCCGCCGCCCGCCGCGGGTGCGGTGCACGGTGCGCGGGGCGCGTTGCTCTGGGCGCGGAGCGCGGTGCTTGGTGCGCGGTGCGAGGTGCGGGGTGCGAGGTGCACGGGGCGCTATGCGCGGAGCGCCGTGCGCGTTGCGAGGTGCGCGGGGCGCTTTGCGAGGTGCGCGGTGCGAGGTGCGCGGTGCGCGGTGCGCGGTGCGCGGTGCGCGGTGCGCGGTGCGCGGTGCGCGGTGCGCGGTGCGCGGTGCGCGGTGCGCGGTGCGCGGTGCGCGGTGCGCGGTGCGCGTTGCGAGATGCGCGGTGCGCGGGGCGCGGTGCGCGGGGCGCGGTGCGCGGGGCGCGGTGCGCGGGGCGCGGTGCGCGGTGCGAGATGCGCGGTGCGAGATGCGCGGTGCGCGGTGCGCGGTGCGCGGTGCGCGGTGCGCGGTGCGCGGTGCGCGGTGCGAGGTGCGCGGGGCGCGGTGCGAGGTGCGCGGTGCGCGGTGCGAGGTGCGCGGTGCGAGGTACGCGGGGCGAGGTGCGAGGTGCGCGGGGCGCGAGGCGCGGTGCGAGGTGCGCGGTGCGAGGTGCGCGGGGCGCGGTGCGCGGTGCGAGGTGCGCGGTGCGAGGTACGCGGGGCTCGGTGCGAGATGCGCGGGGCGCGGGGCGCGGTGCGAGGTGCGCGGTGCGAGGTGCGCGGTGCACGGTGCGCGGTGCGCGGTGCGAGGTGCGCGGGGCGCGGTGCGAGGTGCGCGGTGCGCGGTGCGAGGTGCGCGGTGCGAGGTGCGCGGGGCGCGGTGCGAGGTGCGCGGTGCGCGGTGCGCGGTGCGCGGTGCGAGGTGCGCGGTGCGCGGTGCGAGGTGCGCGGGGCGCAGTGCGAGGTGCGCGGTGCGCGGTGCGCGGTGCTCGTGGGCAGCTGCTGCGCCGCGTGTCGCCCCGACGCGACACCCGCTGGCCGTTCAGGAATGCGCAACGAGTTCCGCGTTTCGCGGTGACGCGCCGGTCGCGCGGCGGGCAGCGGGCGGCGGGCGGCGGACGGCGGACGGCGCAGCATCATATTTATATTCTGTGCGCTCAGACACCAGCCTACCCACAAATCTAAATGTAACGGGGAAATGATTAAAAAAAGTAAACGCAATTTGTAAGTCAACGGTTCCACATCGGAGCTGGCCGGGGGCCAGGCACCGGTGCGCTGCCGCTGGATTTTAGATCGTGGAAAATTTGTTATTTGCCACTGCAGACCAGCCGAGCCGGTGGAGCTGCTCCGACGGGGCTGCTCCGGTTGTTCCGACGTCCCGGGGTTCGGTTTAATGAGCCGTTTGAGCGCGAGTTGTAACCGGCTCCAAGCCTGCCCCCGACCGGTTGCTGGCCTGTGACCACACGGTGGTCGTTCGCGTGCGCCAACAGTTCGCTCTAGCTTTTCATTATTCTTAATGGTAAGAAGAAGATTACCAGCTCTTTCTCAATTATATTCAAACATCGCTCTATTGTTTGCTTTGCATTTGTCTGAAAGTTGAATGAATGACCCGCCCGCGCTCGCCCCCGGTAGCCCCCGCTGGCCCCCGCTCGCCCCCCGGCTCGCCTCCGCGCCTGGCGGCCTCGTTACTACGCAATGAATGTATTCAGTGAAGTTCTAATAATAAACAACGCGGAGCGCGCCGCCCGTTTCAACACGATCTGCTTTTGGAAATAAACAAGGATGCTGTGAAAGAAACGTTAAAAATAGTGATCAGTCTTCCCACGCCCACCGCCGCCACCACGTCAGCTTGCGGTGCAGCACCGACACCGCCGTGACTCTTGCGGTTGGTTCTGATATGTTTCAACGAGTTACGATGTCAATTGTGAATTTAATGATTATGGAGTCACTCCAAAACCTCCCGTCTGCTCGCTCCCCGCTCCCCACTCCCCGCTCCCCGGTCCCCGTTCTGCTCCCTCTCCTTGTCCTCGGCGACGCTCCCGGCTCTCCGCGGACTGTAACTGTTGACGCTTAAATAAACAAGATATTGAGAATAGTTATGGCATTAAACTATACTTTCATTTGAAATTTTATAATTTTATATTAAATATTTTCCATCTTAATATTTACAATCTTAAAATGTTAGTAAGTAACTGGCTGAATGGGATAAATTATGATGAAGTTGAGGCTTTGCTGAATGTAATTAAATAATACTTAACATTTGTTTATCAATTAAATACATATGAACCCCCGTCACACAAACACACGCACCGAGTCGCGGGCGTGCGCTCACACACATACACACACAGACACACACAGGAACACACGCACGCACTCTACAAGTAAATGTTGCGTTTGTACACGTACATTGTAAGAACATCAGCATGATTTTTTTTTTTTTTTTTTTTTTTTTTTTTTTTTTTTTTTTTTTTTTTTTGTTTTACGTGGGGGAAATGCCTACGCATACTCGTCCTCGCGGGGGCAAGGACGAGTTATGTCGGACTTGCACCGACTAAAACCCCCACGATGTTCCGCCTCATCGCCATGATGGCAGGGTCACGGGAACGCATGCACTCAACCGCGACCCTGCCGGCGCTGGCCACTTGCGCAGCCCCACCTCGGGAGGGAGGGATGAATCCTCCCTTTCCAGGACGCGCCGGAACATGCAGCGCGCCCCCTCCTCGACCTCATGCGTGTGCGGGCGACCGGTTCCCCCGAACCTGTCGCCCAGAGGCCATGGGAGCCACTGGAGAAAACCTCTCCCGGCTCCCCGCGGCGGAGAGATGTTAGGCCCGCCGCTACCTGTCAACGGCCGCGGAGGATAGGGAGAGCGGCGCATCTCAATACCGGCACTCCTCTTCCCCCGCGGCCCCACCGCCGCCGCATCGCCGGTGCGACACCAGTTGGCCGCAGAGGGTACTCCCTCCGCGACCCCACCTCGGCTGCGAGGGGCGGTATGAAACCGCCCCTGCAGCCGGCCGCTAGGGCAGCACACAGCCGCCCCTGCGGCCCCCGGCCGCTCCGGTGAGCTCCAGTTACCCCAACCGGTGCTCGAACCTGGAGCGGCCGCTTCGGCCAGCCCTTCGCCGCGGGCCGGCCGGGTGGGTTCCACTTGGCTTCACCGTGTACCGGACCACGGTTACTAAGCCCCTCCGCCACGACAAGGCGAGAACCCGTTGGAGGGGAACATCAGCATGATACGGAGGAGCGGGGCATCCTGACACAGGTATATATTTACTTAAAAGGATGCCCCAAATATACGATCTATTGTGGAAAAAATTGTTTGTGAAAACAATAAAATATTTTTATTTTTTTTATTTATTTTATTTGAAATAGTTGCACCACATGATGACAACATGACACGTAAAACGATGGTAATACCACCAGCTCGCCACGGACCTCTGCATCCAAAGATGCAGTACGGGGTACCTGCGTGAGGCAGTTCAATACGTTTAACTAAATAAATATGAAACTCGTCCGCATCATGTCGTCGGTGAGGTTTCGTTACCAGTAATTGCGCGGGCGCGTCGTAGCTAGCCGCAGCCAACACCAATTGGCTGAATGATTCCTGAATTGAGTTTCAGTGTCGGCGGCCGCCTCGCGGCCGGCGCCGGGCTGATTATCAACTTGTATGTATTACTGGACTCCTTGCTGTAAATCAGTCCAAGCGGGATCGGGAACGTGGCGCACGTCGTCACAGTGAGCACTTGAGCCCAACAAACCGCTCCGTCCGGAGAAAGCGACTGGAGTTGAACCGTAGCCAAATCCCGAGCTGCTGGCCACCGGCCGGACTGTAAACCAGGGCTTAAACGGGATTTCAGATTTATTTCCGTATTTTGGCCCACGTCTGCGTCTCGTGCCTTGTTCCTAGTGCCTCGTGCCGACCGGATGTACCGACGTGTGAGTGCGGTCCTGCGAACGGCCGCCGGATGTAAATATATGACACAGCAGGTAGCAGTGCCTCGCGGAAGCCAAAGAAGTGTTTACTCAAGGTCAGACTGACTGTGTGCGCGCGAGTCCCGTTTCCCTGCAATAAAATATTTAATTGAGGGGTAGATTGCCGCACCGCAGTGCTGGGCAGGGTGCCGGGTCTGAGATCCGTTTCGTACATAATGTGTTTAAACTGTACAACTTCATCGGATGCGGTGCAGTGTATGGCGAGCTTTAGCTCATTTCTTCTTCCTTGGAAAAGGCGGGAACATCAGGCGACATCCTGCAACATCCCGCAGACCGCGCAGCCCAACACCTCCCATTAAAAAAGAGAACAGAACAGTTTGCTGCATTGCAGTGTACTCGCCGGTGCACGGTGCATGGGGCATGCTCAGGCCGCGGGGCGGCAGTGTGCCCAGCTCAACGTGAATCTGTTGCAATATGCGTGTGAGCGCGAGGTTTCCCGCCGTGTCGAGGAAGTCGCAAGCACAACACGCGGTACTGCAGCGCGCTGCCGTGGGAACGCGCCTTCTCCGCGCTGCCCCTTCGTCGGAAGTGTCTCGCGGGTGCCGCTCGGCTGTTCTCCATCGGCCGTGGGAGGGTCTCGTACCTTAGCGCCGCCGGCCTCATTTCTTCGTTAATAGGTCTAATTATAAAACAAGATTAAAAAACGCCGCACCCTGTCCGTTACTCTCTTATAGAATGCAGTACAACCTCGAGAAAGAACATCGTGCTGTGACCGGATGCAAACTGCAAAGTGAGCCGGATGTGACGACGTGAAGAACTGAAACGCCAAATCGTTCATTTTAAATAAGCAATAGTAAAAGTTAATTTACATGCTATTTTACATTTTCGTGAATAATTTGTAAATGAGCGCGTCGGATGTACAGCGCCTGCTGCAGCAGCGACGGCGCCCGCTATTTGGCCATGTGGCCGCGTCGGCCATTTGCTAAACGAGGCCTAGATAACGCGGCGCCGGCCCCCCGCCGCATCCCCGCCCGAGTCTCGCCGGTGCTCCACCCGGATTTCGCCCGAGTCTCGCTTGAGTTTCGCCCCTGCCCCGCTCGAGTCCCGCCCGAGTCTCGCCCGTTCCTCGCCTGCTAAATATAAGAAGCGAGTGTAACACAGCGCGCCGTCGCAACGCCGCCCAAGCCCCGCCCGAGTCATGCCTCTGCCCCGCCCGAGTCCCGCCTGAGTCTCGCCCCTGCCCCACCCGGATTCCGCCCGAGTCTCGCTTGAGTTTCACCCCTGCCCCGCTCGAGTCTCGCCCGTTCCTCGCCTGCTAAATATAATGAGCGAGTGTAACACAGCGCGCCGCTGCAACGCCGCTCAAGCCCCGCCCGAGTCATGCCTCTGCCCCGCCCGAGTCCCGCCTGAGTCTCGCCCCTGCCCCACCCGGATTTCGCCCGAGTCTCGCTTGAGTTTTGCCCCTGCCCCGCTCGAGTCCCGCCCGAGTCTCGCCCGTTCCTCGCCTGCTAAATATAAGGAACGAGTTTAACACAGCGCGCCGTCGCAACGCCGCCCAAGCCCCGCCCGAGTCATGCCTCTGCCCCGCCCGAGTCCCGCCTGAGTCTCGCCCCTTCCCCACCCGGATTCCGCCCGTCTCGCTTGAGTTTTGCCCCTGCCCCGCTCGAGTCCCGCCCGAGTCTCGCCCGTTCCTCGCCTGCTAAATATAAGGAGCGAGTTTAACACAGCGCGCCGTCGCAACGCCGCCCAAGCCCCGCCCGAGTCATGCCTCTGCCCCGCCCGAGTCCCGCCTGAGTCTCGCCCCTGCCCCACCCGGATTCCGCCCGAGTCTCGCTTGAGTTTTGCCCCTGCCCCGCTCGAGTCTCGCCCGTTCCTCGCCTGCTAAATATAAAAAGCGAGTGTAACACAGCGCGCCGCTGCAACGCCGCAGCACAGCCCGCACACAGCGCGCGCCCGGATCAGTGCGCCGGTGGACCCAGCACAAAAAACAAAACGAATCAACCGCGCGGTCGATGCGTCAGAAAGTTGATGGAACATGTTGGCCACCTGCTGCCACATCACGCGCACTGAGTGCACTAAACAAAAGAGTACTTTAATTTACGAGGATTTCGCGGAGTTTCCCAAACGGTATCCAACCTAGCCGAATGCCTCTATCGATTTCCTAGTTAAAATTACTCCGAACAACTTCTATAACCTGTTCGAGGTAGACGCAGTCTTTTACTTCTTCAATCACCGCATTCCCAACAGTCACTGGACCAAGGATGATTAAGTCGTTCCACATGACTCTAGTCTTGTCCAAATTCCGACCCCACAAGCCGAATGTATATTCCCTAGCAAAATTCATCTAAAAAGCTTTTTGGTATACAAAATTGCTTAAATTTGAAAATCCTCTCTGAAAATATCAACATAGAATCGGACTTCAATTATTTCCAAGGAGTAGTTTACAGCGCAGCATTCACAGCTGCTGAAGTGAACGGTGCAGAAATTACAATAGAACTGGTGCCTGATCGACCCCGCAATAATAGCAAACATGACAAACCACACCGGCACCAGAGCCTAGGAAGTGAAATAGGAAACTTACGTATAAAAATAGGTAGACTAACATAATTTGTTAACAATAATAGGAGTCGAAATATTGAAAAGCATGTAAATAATATCTTACAACAGTACAGAATACACACAACACATGAAAGATCTAATACACAACTCACACATACACTAGATACACTCAAACAAAAGCTAACACTAATTTTAGGACGCTCAAGTAGATATAAAGCATGTAACTTAAGAAAATAACAAAATAATCTATTTGTTAACACTGAAAAACATTTCTTCCGCAAAATAAGACAGGCAACTACTAATGTACACCCCTCCAACGGGTTCTCGCCTTGTCGTGGCGGAGGGGCTTAGTAACCGTGGTCCGGTACACGGTGAAGCCAAGTGGAACCCACCCGGCCGGCCCGCGGCGAAGGGCTGGCCGAAGCGGCCGCTCCAGGTTCGAGCACCGGTTGGGGTAACTGGAGCTCACCGGAGCGGCCGGGGGCCGCAGGGGCGGCTGTGTGCTGCCCTAGCGGCCGGCTGCAGGGGCGGTTTCATACCGCCCCTCGCAGCCGAGGTGGGGTCGCGGAGGGAGTACCCTCTGCGGCCAACCGGTGTCGCACCGGCGATGCGGCGGCGGTGGGGCCGCGGGGGAAGAGGAGTGCCGGTATTGAGATGCGCCGCTCTCCCTATCCTCCGCGGCCGTTGACAGGTAGCGGCGGGCCTAACATCTCTCCGCCGCGGGGAGCCGGGAGAGGTTTTCTCCAGTGGCTCCCATGGCCTCTGGGCGACAGGTTCGGGGGAACCGGTCGCCCGCACACGCATGAGGTCGAGGAGGGGGCGCGCTGCATGTTCCGGCGCGCCCTGGAAAGGGAGGATTCATCCCTCCCTCCCGAGGTGGGGCTGCGCAAGCGGCCAGCGCCGGCAGGGTCGCGGTTGAGTGCATGCGTTCCCGTGACCCTGCCATCATGGCGATGAGGCGGAACATCGTGGGGGTTTTAGTCGGTGCAAGTCCGACATAACTCGTCCTTGCCCCCGCGAGGACGAGTATGCGTAGGCATTTCCCCCACGTAAAAAAAAAAAAAAAAAAAAAAAAAAAAAAAAAAAAAAAAAAAAAAAAAAAAAAACTACTAATGTACAAGAAGAAACCAGCATCAACCAGCAAACGGGAAGTCACTTCCCAGACTCAAAGGATTTACAAATGTTCTGGGCAGAATTATAGAAAAAGCCTGAATACCACAACATTGATGCTAAATGGATAAACTCGGAGAAATTTAAATATTTCAAAACGCCAAAAATGAAATTCGAGCAAATACGAATGGATATATATATATAAAAAAAGTAATTAATAAAATACTTTAATTGTAGAAAGCCTCTGGATCATACAAAATTTTGTTTTACGTGGGGGAAATGCCTACGCATACTTATCCTCGCGGGAGCAAGGACGGGTTTATGTCGGACATGCACCGACTAAAACCCCCACGATGTTCCAACTCATCGCCTGATGGCACGGTCATGGGAACGCTTTCGCTCGCAACCGCGACCTTGCCGGCGCTGGCCGCTTTCGCAGCTCTACCTCGGGAGGAAGGAATGACCCGTCTCTTTCCAGGGCCCGCCGGAATATGTAGTGCGTCCCCTCCTCGGCCTTCTGTAGTCACCCAAAGGCCATTGGAGCCACGGAAGAAAACCTCTCCCAGTTCCCCGTTGCGGAGAGATGTTGGGCTGGCCGACACCCGTTAACGGCTGCGGAGGATAGGGAGAACTGTGCATCGCAATACCGACACTCCTCTTCCCCTGCGGCTTCACCGCTGCCGGATCCACGGTGCAACACCAGTTAGTCGCAGAGGGTACTCCCTTCGCGACCCTACTTCGGCTGCAGAGGGCACCATAAAGCCGCTCCTGTGGCCCCCGGCCGCTCCGGTGAGCTCCAGTTATCCAACCGGTGCTCGAACCTGAGACGGCTGAAGCGGCCGGCCGAGTGGGTTTCACTTCGCTTCACCGTGTGTCTGTGCCACGGTTACTAAGCTCCTCCGCCACGACAAGGCGGGAACCCGTTGGGGGGCAATAACATCGGTTACCTAATTGATATAGCTGTTCCAAACACACATAACTTGCATTTAACAATAGCTGAAAAACTTTCGAACTACGCCGAACTGAAAGAAGAGATCACTCCAATTTGGTGTTTTCAAAAAGTTATAACAGTTCCCATCGTTGTTTCCGTAACCGGTGTTATACCTAAACACGCAAATACAGCTGCACGGTTCGATGGAGTCTCTCGAACTACCAAAAAATACATATAAAATGTTACAAGAAGCAGCCACTTTAAATACATGCCGAAGAGTGAGGAAGTGTTTTACTGCTACAGCCAACAGCCAGCAACAACCAGCCCCTTTTGGAATGCATCACTTCCGTATTAAGCACACGCACTGATACTCTTCTGAAATCACCAGCCAGTCGTAAACCATCTAGTTATTCCCTCCCGGATGAGCACTTGGCTTTGGTGTATCCGTAAACCGGTTGACATAGAACCGAGCCACAATAAATAAATAATAATAATAATAATAATAAGCCCCCTAAACAACCACACGTCCTGATGTACCACCTAATCACGTGGGGGGCGGACACCCGAATGAGAAATTACTGGCGTGGCTAACGTGGCTCTGGATACCCATAAAACATGGAGACCCGTTCAAAGAGTAAACGTATAGGGCCGCTACCCGGGCGTGATCGCCGGGGCACACTTGGAGCTGACGCTGGGTGTTTCAGCATGCGAATAGTCAGCGCTGAGGAGTTGAGCAGGCGGGCTCCCACCGACAAAGATATTACAGCCGACTCCAGTGACGATGTAAACAATCCATCACGCATATCATCGCCACCTCCTTGTTTAATTTTAGATACTAGTCCACCCATTCCAGCCTTGAATGTTGCGCGGGGGATAAATACCTTCTTACCTGCGTCCACCAAGGCTGGTAAACCAAGAGTTCGCATGAGATGGAGCAAAGATGTTAATATATTTATCATGCGAACTTACTTCCGAATTACTAAATTAGAGACAGACATGACCATTTACAGAAAGCAATTGCATGAACTTTTTACACAGCAATATCCGGACATATCAGTCTCAGAACAAAGAATTTCAGATCAGAGGAGAATAATTGTAAGAAATAAACTATTGACAAAAGAAATAATAGAAAAATTAAAGGAAGAAACCAGAATATACCTACAAGAAGAAGAAAATAACACCAATATTATTAACACATCACGGAACATAAACGTAGACAGACAAATACAATCACAAGCAAATGATCAACTGGAAACAAATATTCAACCACAATCATACAATCAAACATGTACACAAAGAACACATACGTCCACACAAACCGAGTCAATTAATCTATTGCTGGAGAATGATACTGGAACCCCAACCATTGCTGAGCAAAATATAATAACAAATGAAAATATCACAGAAATAACCAACAGATTTCGGACAACACTAATACAATACTCTGGAACGGACCCAGCAGCGCGATCAGAACTACCTAAACTCAAATACAGTCCTAAGTTATTCCGTTATATTAACTTATTTAATGACGATATCCTAAAACAGTTTACGTCTGACAACATGCAACTAATAGACATACACACACTTATATATTGCACAGCTGTAGTTATATCCGAAGAACTGAACTTTAAACCACAGAACTCACTAGGAACACGAAACCAAGACGAAATATCAAACCACCATGGCAACAAAGGCTGGAAAAAGATATAGAGAGATTGAGAGCAGATTGCGGTAGACTTACACAGTACATTAATAACAATAGATCAAATAAGGTAGTTAAGAGAGTTGAGTCTATATTCCAGAGCAATTTAGTTCACACGAGACATGAAAAAAGCAACAGAACACCTGAGGAGTTTCTAGACACGTTAAAACAGAAATTAGCACTTAAAGTACATAGACTCGGGAGATATAATAAAACACAACATCGCAAAAAAGATAATGCCATCTTTAGCACAAACGAAAAATTAATTTATAGAAACGTACAAAATCCACAAATAAATTTGCGACATATAAATAACACAAACACGAATCAGAAACACCCACAAAAGGACAAATAGAAACATTTTGGTCCAGCACTTGGGAAGAACACATACAACACAACCACAACGCATTTTGGATTACGGAAGAAGAAAACGAATGGAAAAACATAGAGGAAATGGAATTTATTGCAATAACAGAGTCTGATATCTCAAATATTACATCTAGGCTACATAACTGGAAATCACCAGGAGTAGATAAAATACATAATTTTTGGTATAAAAAATTAACTTCATTACACAAATCACTCGCAAAAAATTAATCAGAAATTATTCTAGGCAAACAGACTGCACCCAAATTTATAACAACCGGAATTACTTACATGCTCCCTAAAACTAAAAACCCAACACACCCTTCCCAATATAGACCAATCACATGCCTGCCCACTATATATAAAATATTAACATCGGCAATCACGACAAAAATCAATTCACACATCGAACACCATAAAATATTAGCGGAAGAGCAGAAAGGCTGCAGACGAGGCCACAGGGGATGCAAAGAATTATTTTTATTAAAAGGTTATCGACTCAACCATTCGCAAATATACCGCGACAAAAAATAGAAATCTTCATTGCACTTATATTGATTACAGAAAAGCGTTTCATAATATTCCACATTCTTGGTTCATACAAATATTAAAAATCTATAAAATAAACACAAACATGATAATCTTTTTAAGCAACATGATGAATCATTGGAGAACGACTCTTCAGATACATGATACTCCGAACAATATTATAACACGAGAGATATCTATTAGGAGAGGTATTTATCAAGGTGATTCCTTGAGTCCCTTGTGGTTTTGTCTTGCATTGAATCTTCTCTCCCGCTTACTGCAACGTAATGGGATCGGATTTTGCTTCAAAAATAATGCCGAAAATACTATTATCTGACATTTAATATACATGGACGATTTAAAACTATATGCACAAACTGAAAAAGATATGAGGAAACTAATAGAAGCTACAGCAGAATTTAGTAAAGATATTAACATGCAATTTGGATTAGATAAACACATGGTCCGAGGCCAGATTCGACCAGGCAACTGTAGTATCAACAACACAGACACAATTATGGCAATGGAGCCCACGGATCTGTGTAAATATTTGGGGTACACGCAACTCAAAGGTCTTGACCATGTTAAAATAAAAAATACACTCACCACCCAATACAAGAGAAGGCTTAATGCCATATGTAAGTCTCAACTTTCCGGTAAACACCTCATTAAAGCTTGTAGTACCTATGCCATCCCTGTATTAAGGTACTCCTTCGGTGTTGCAAAATGGACAAAAACGGACATGGAACGATTAGAACGATTGACGCGCACCACACTTACAAAACATAACAACTTACACCCTAAATCTGCAATAGAAAGACTTACTATAAAAAGACAAAATGGAGGAAGGAGCTAATAGATATCCAACACCTTTGGCGAAAACAAATCAATAACCTGAAAACATTTTTTTACACAAAATCTCATACGAGTAACATCCATAAAGCTGTAGTTATGAATGATATCAATTACACACCACTTAATTTAAATGAACAAAAAGACACAAACTACTCTCACAACGACGACCCGCAGAAAAAGAAAATTGAAGACTGGAAGAAGAAAGTCCTCCATGGTAGACACCCACATGATCTGGAACAATCTCACATTAATACTCTTGCGTCAAATATGTGGCTTAAAATAGGTAATTTATTTCCAGAAACAGAAGGATTTATAATCGCGATACAAGACCAAATAATCAACACTAAAAACTACAGAAAATATATAATTAAAGATCCTGCAGCCACTAACGATAAATGCCGTAAATGTCACACACAATCAGAAACCATTCAGCACATCACAGGAGCTTGCACAACACTTGCACAAACCGATTACACTCACAAACATAACCAGGTTGCAAACATCATTCACCAAAAACTAGCAGTAAAACATAAACTCGTTCAGAATACAAACGTTCCTTACTACAACTACACACCGGATGCCGTTCTGGAAAATGCAGCGCACAAACTCTTCTACGACCGCGCTGCACTCACCGATAGGACACGAACGATTCATTGCAACAGACCCGATATAACCCTACAAGATAAGATAAATAAGATCACGTACTTGATTGACATTGCAGTCCCCAACACACACAACATACAAAAGACATTTGCTGAAAAGATGAGTAAATATGTAGAACTGAAGGACGAAGTAGCTAGAATCTGGAGACAAGATATAGTATATGTCGTTCCCATAGTGTTATCCACAACAGGTGTTATACCGCATCATCTTCTCCGCAGCCTCAAGTTAATAGACCTACAAGAATCCCAATACATAACCCTACAAAAGGCTGTAATTTCAAATACTTGTAGAATCGTAAGAGAGTTCATGGAAGTAGAGGATGAGTAGACTAACACACTTCACACTGCATTTACGTTTTACGTGGCGGAAATGCCTACGCATACCCGTCCTTGCGGGGGCGAGGACGGGTTATGTCGGACTTGCACCGACTAAAACCCCCACGATGTTCCGCCTTGTCGCCATGATGGCAGGGTCACGGGAACGCATGTATTCAACCGCGACCCTGCCGGCGCTGGCCGCTTGCGCAGCTTTACTTCGCGAATGAGGGATGAACCCTCCCTTTCCAGGGGCGCCGGAACATGCAGCGCGCCCCCTTCTTGACCTCATGCGTGTGCTGGCGACCGGTTCCCCCGAACCTGTCGCCCAGAGGCCATGGGAGCCACTGGAGAAAACCTCCCGGCTCCCCGCGGCAGAGAGACGTTAGGCCCGCCGCTACCTGTCAATGGCCGCGGAGGATAGGGAGAGCGGCGCATCTCAATACCGGCACTCCTCTTCCCCCGCGGCCCCACCGCCGCCACAGAGGGTACTCCCTCTGAGACCCCACCTCGGCTGCGAGGGGCGGTATGAAACCGCCCCTGCAGCCGGCCGCTAGGGCAGCACAGAGCCGCCCCTGCGGCCCCCGGCCGCTCCGGTGAGCTCCAGTTACTCCAACCGGTGCTCAAACCTGGAACGACCGCTTCGGCCAGCCCTTCGCCGCGGGCCGGCCGGGTGGGTTCCACTTGGCTTCACCGTGTACCGGACCACGGTTACTAAGCCCTTCCGCCACGACAAGGCGAGAACCCGTTGGAGGGGCATTTACATGGCTTTTTTTTTTTGTTTTACGTGGGGGAAATGCCTACGCATACTCGTCCTCGCGGGGGCAAGGACGAGTTATGTCGGACTTGCACCGACTAAAACCCCCACGATGTTTCGCCTCATCGCCATGATGGCAGGCTCACGGGAACGCCCGCACTCAACCGCGACCCTGCCGGCGCTGGCCGCTTGCGCAGCTCCACCTCGGGAGGGAGGGATGAACCCTCCCTTTCCAGGGCTTGCCGGAACATGTAGCGCGCCCCCTTCTCGACCTCATGCGTGTGCGGGCGACCGGTTCCCCCGAACCTGTTGCCCAGAGGCCATGAGAGCCACTGGAGAAAACCTCTCCCGGCTCCCCGCGGCAGAGAGATGTTAGGCCCGCCGCTACCTGTCAACGGCCGCGGAGGATAGGGAGAGCGGCGCATCTCAATACCGGCACTCCTCTTCCCCCGCGGCCCCACCGCCGCCGCATCGCCGGTGCGACACCGGTTGGCCGCAGAGGGTACTCCCTCCGCGACCCCACCTCGGCTGCGAAGAGCGGTATGAAACCGCTCCTGCAGCCGGCCGCTAGGGCAGCATACAGCCGCCCCTGCGGCCCCCGGCCGCTCCGGTGAGCTCCAGTTACCCCAACCGGTGCTCGAACCTGGAGCGGCCGCTTCGGCCAGCCCTTCGCCGCGGGCCGGCCGGATAAGTTCCACTTGGCTTCACCGTGTACCGGACCACGGTTACTAAGCCCCTCCGCCACGACAAGGCGAGAACCCGTTGGAGGGGGCATTTACTTGGCTTGGGCCCGTGAATACAGTTATTACCAGCCCTAAAGCTGAGAGAAAAAACCCTTCACAAAAATAATAATAATAAGACGTTTATTCACGCCACAAATACAATAATATAAATAAAAAAAAAATCAACCATTACGAGAACAGTAAATGTGTGCGAAAAGGCGAAGGTCTCATAGCAAACGATGTTAGCCGTCGTCGTCGCCGTCTCGTCCTCGTCGTCGCCGTCCTCGTCGCCGTCCTCGTCGCCGTCGTCGTCCTCGTCGCCGTCGCCGTCGCCGTTCCTATAATTCAATCAGATTTGATTCAAAGACAAATTTCCGCGCAGAAAACAATAAACAAAACAAATCAGACACTGATTAAATGACAGCTGCTCCAAGTTAACATGCAGCGTGTGCAGTTTGCGATCCCGACACCATGTTATACTCGGATATCACGTTTGAAGGTTAGTTAAGAGTTTATGACTTTATGATCTAGTTGATTGCCAGTTCCTAGATTATTTTTGGATTCCAAGAAACCAGTCTTTGCACTTTTTCTTAAAATTTTTAAAGGAAATACTATTATTTAATAGCGGAGGCAGATCGTTCCAACACTTGAAGGGATTTGTTGATTTTGCATACCGTGAGAAAGGGAACCTCCCGAATGCAGGCCTCACCAACAAAGTAATTATCATTAGCAAAGTTAAGTTAGTCAGTTTTAACAGTAAAAATACAGTTAGATCGGGGGACGGTGTGCGTCGACTCGGTTGCGCAGCCGATGCAGTAGCACCACAGGCGACATCGTTATTGCCACATGACCTGGCCTTCCTTGGGACAATCGACCAAGACTTCGCCTATGTAGGCACATCTGCTATGATAGGTTTGCTGGCGTGCTCCATGGGAGGCCACACGGAGGAGTTGCCCTACTGAGGAGAAAGACTATGTTTCCTAACGTAACTATAATGAAGTGTAGTGTAAGACTGGCAGCGATAAAGGTCTCTCTCAGTGATCGCCGTTATGTATAGAACGTAATTTTAATGTAATACCTTCAAAAATATTTGAACACAACAGTTATGTTAACAAAACTAGGTCGGGAGAACGCGATAGTGATCAGATATCTAGGCACCATAACGAATGTCACTCTAAATTAAGTAAACTAGACTTACCATTGCAACTTGTAAAATGTTACGAAGGTATGTGCAATGAAAAGTGTCACAGGATATTAATTAATAACATGTATGAAATAATCGCATCCGTACTCGCAGCGGCTGCAACGCGCAGTTACTGTGTTAACGCAAACATTTGTCTGTTGTCTGGTGGTGGGACGGCACAAGCGCGTCCGCGGGGCTCTCGGGCTGCGCTTACGGCTCCGCTGTGTGATCAGTTATGGCTACTACATGGAAAACCAAAGTGTGGAAAGCTTTACGATAGCATGTGCCAGTCGAGGCGTATTTTTAAAGCTAAGTTGAAATGGTGTCAAAATAACGAGGAACAAATAAAAATGGATATTCTAGCAGAACAAAGTAAAAATGAGAACTCCAGTTCCAGTTCTGGAAAAATACCAATAAATTGAATCATAGGTCGGGCCTGCCCGCGAGTGTCGCCGGTGTCCACGAGCCCCGTGATACAGCCAATCCGTTGGGACAGAACTTTAAAGTTGAATCTCCGCTAGGGCCGGCCGGACGCAGCGTGCGTGCTGCTGACGCATGCATTGTAGAGCGGAATGTAACTTTTACAGCCACCGAAGTAGATAAAATAATCAAGGCTATAGTGAGGGGCAAATCCCCAGGTTTTGATGACGTCAGCATCGAGCATTTGCAGTATGCCGGCAGTCAGTTGCCGAGGTGTCTTTCTTTGTTTTCTAAATTGCGTGTTGGGCATTCTTACTTACCCGAAAGCCTTATGCGTACTGTGGTTGTGCCTATTATGAAAAACAAATCAGGTGACGCCTCCGACGTATCCAGTTGTAGGCCTATTTCACTTGCAATTATTAGTTATTGCAAAGGTGCTGGACGGTCTGCTGGGCGGGCGCCTGGATGCTCACGTCTCGCTTAATGACGCTCAATTTGGTTTTAGATCAGGTCTTTCTACCGTGAGTGCTAACGTGTTCTAACGCACCGCGTTTCCGCTTTGTGGTTCAACGTTAAAAAAGGTTAGCAAATTGAAGTGTTTGTGTCACTCGATCACGGAGAATATGAAAGATAACTTGGACATTGAAAAAGAGCGCCATTTGCAGATTCGCTGCCATCATGCAGAAACGATGCGTCTCTTCACTTAAGCGAATGTAGGACAGCCCCAGCACCATCTTGCTTGCGCTGTCAGATAGATGGGACTCAGCGATGCTAGCTCCCTGGATAAAATTACACGCTGTCGAGTAAATAGGCGTTATGCTGGCATCGGTGTGTCAATATTGTATTATAATGTTAATATGTGATTGTTACTAACACTACTTTTAAGCATAATTGTATCTAACTTAATATGGATCTCATTTTTCTGAAATAAATGATTAACTCCTTCGTCTCAGACCTGGCTGCAACTATTATACACAGGCTTTGACTGCTGTCTTTGGATTAGTAAGTTCGTTGCAGCGTTGTACAAGCGTTTGAGTACTTCGATGTAACGGTGGTGGACGATAATAAAGTAGAAGGCTTTTTCGTGTTATATAAAAACTACACAAAAAGACAGATTATACTCTGTAAATTTTTTTATAATCTATCGCAGGGTATGAATGTGGTCTACGGTGCCTTTACATGTACCTTATTCGCGCTTTTTTCGTCGTTATAAACCCGCGATATCCGATCAAAAAGTCGTCCCATATAGCATTACACTACAGGCGCTTACATTATGCCGGTTTATAGATATGAAAAACTTGCGTCTGAAGAAGACTTGCTTTAGAACTTATAATTTCAAGAGTAAAAAATCCTATCTAAATGGTCATATTCTAAATTAAAAGTGAAACAGAAAGATCGGTGCCAATCGCGAGGCACGCGCCTGCTCAACTAGCGCAGCAATCCCTCAGTTAGACAAGTTGCTTTAGTGTCGAATGAAGGCGCGCAGCCGTTGCGAGAATGAGGTAATCCGAGATTCAATATTTTTTTAATTAAAACAAATTTATTTAGTTTTCAACCTTATTATTATCTTGTTTAATTTAAAACAATAAAATGTATCTGCAATATTTTTCTGTTCTGATTGAGAGAAATAGTTTCACCGGCTGCGCGGTCAGAAACGTCCTCTCCGTACGCAATAAATGTTGGTAACGTTTGGAGTGAGGCGAGAGGAGGGTGGGGGCGCCGGTGTTGCAACGGACAATCTTTAAAACGAGCTGTTTATCAGCTTGTTTTATTGACATCGTAAAAAATATGCCAAGACGTCATCGCGGCTATGGTGTGGTGGTGGTACGACCGTGCGATGGAGTGCAGTGTGTCGTATTTAATGAATGCGATACAGTGTTTGGTCGCAAACGACCGACATGTGGCTAGATTTTTGTTAGTCGGCAATCAAGTAGAAGATTCAGCTCATTAAGGCGCTAAGTTTACACAGGACTAAGTTTGTAATAGAAAATTATGAGTTACTGCATTACTGAGACCTAAGCAACTCCTGTCTCCCGAGTGGAGATGATGTTGTGGTGTCGTGTATGTCTTAACCGGCGCTTCTTTGTTACAGATATCTGTGTCACAGTTAAGACAGCAATTCCACCAGCAAAATACATTCAAAGTAAAAGCCAATTTAAACACTTGAAGCGTCGTTAACCGGGTTCCGGTTCCTTAACTTTCAATAACTTGAACAATCGCTTTGCGAGTGTAAATGAAACGTTTTGTAATCAATAAAATGATAAACAACAACTGAGACTGGAGCAGTCTTTGGGGCAGGAGCTCTGAGGTGGACATCAATACCGATCATGAACACGAGCTACGGCACGAGGCGATTGTGAGCGAGAGGCCTGGGCCCGCGGCGGCTAGCCCGCCTGCCCGCCTGCTCGCCGGTCCGCCGGAGACGTAAATGAATTAGTGCTCCGGCTGTTATTTATACGCCATTACGAGTTCGTGAACTCGGCGCCGTGGACGGTGTCTGGTTTTATGTAACGTCCCGGTAATTGCTCCAGATGTGCCGCTGGCGCCGGCCCCGCCACCGCTCAATCTCCGCCCCGCGACCGCAAGTCCGTCGAGCGGCGGACGCGGTAGCGGTGTCAGTGGCGGGGGCACTGTTAGGTTTTCATTCGGCGCTGTTAACGTCGATATAAATTAAGAGTCAATATTAAGAAATGTCATAAATTCCCCGCGTCGCGTTCACTGCGCGCCGTCCGCCGCCCGCCGCCCGCCGCCCGCCGCCCGCCGGCAGCGACTCGACCTCGGGCACCCCCTGCGAACTCTGTCACACCCCTTCCACCTGCCCACCCCCACCTCGCATCGCGCTAGTGCTCTAATTACATTTCTCATATTAATCTTTATTCGATAGATGAATAAAACAGAAACGTGCTGGCGGCAGCTCACCGTCCGCGGCGCGACACCGTGCCAACTTCGCACGCAGGTGTAAGTGATGCACTCTTTGCGATCGCGTGCGGCGGTGCAGGCGGATAACCTTTATCATGACAATATGTTCCTGGTTACGATGCACTCGCCTCCGTGCAATTTGGTGTTAATGTTCATCACCCCAATAAATTGAGTAACTGCTACTAACCATAGTGCATTTAAATCGGAACACAATAAGGTTTGAATATAACTGTCCGGCGGCAGCAGGAGCAAGGGCGATTGTCAGGAGACCAACGGGCGCCGCAACGGGCCACCAACCGTGCCGAGGGACTGCATGGCGGCAACGGCCGCGTTGTTGAGGGAGCGTCGCTTTCTTATTCAGTAGCTTTCATATCATCCTCTGTCCTTTCCATTCTATCTACTTAGCGAACCGCGTGCGGCGGGCGGCGGGCGGCGGGCGGCGGGCGGCGGGCGGCGGGCGGCGGGCTAATAGAGCCTTAACTCGCTCGAAGACGGATCGTGTCCGGCAAAGTTTGGACAAACATCGGAACCGCCCGGGACCGCCAGGAGCCGCCCGAAGCCTTTACGTACGTAAGTGTACGTAAAAGTTTTATCGGCACATCAAAACCGTGCGGAGCGCTGCGCCCCGCCGCGAGCACCCGCCGCCCGCGCTGCTCAGCCCTGCTCGCAGGTCACGTCTGCATGAAGACGTCTCAGTGATGTCAGTGTATCGAGTTCCTGGTGCCCGGGCCGGCGTCCTCGCGGGCGCGCTCCCTTGCGCAATCACGCGGCCCCGCCCGCACACGTTCACGGTAACATCGTATTAATATTTCCTGTTCACAGTTTCCTTAACGACTGCTGTTAGTGAAGAATACGCTGCGTGCGCCGCCGGTGTGGCGCTGACCATGCTTCAGGAATAATTGGGATGCTCCCGACGAGGGCGGGGGCGGTGCGACGACATCGCTCGCCCCGCGCAGTACCAGCGCTGGGGCTGCCACGTCTGGGACTCGTCCCAAGAACGCGGTGGCAGTGCGCGCCCCGCGCGGCGCCAGCGCTGAGGCTGCCACGTCTGGGACTCGTCCCGAGAACGCGGTCGCAGCGCGCCCCGCTTGGCGCGAGTTGGGAGTGGGGGGTTGGTGGTTCAGAAGGACGCGGCCGCGGTCCTCACGAACATCTAATTATTTGCGACAAGTCTTAGGAGACACGCAATGGAGTTATACTTTAATAATATATAATGGTTATTTTATTTTATAAAAACATTGCAATTTATCACAATTCTATGCAAAAATACAATCTAGATATCGTAAGAAACGGAAACGGAGCGGTGTGACTGGCCATCTACCTCCGGCCCCTCTCGGGTCACCTTCCGAACCGAGTACTTTCGCAACTTGAACGAACAAGCACGTTCGGCCGACCGACAGTGTGAGGCAAACATTTACAACGAATTGAAGCGCATCTGATGCACATGCACATGAACATTCACCAGCACGCGGCGCACTACCCCGCACCGCCTCGGCGGCGCGCTCACCCCGCGGTCGATGCCCCCTTGGGGCGCGCCCTGCGGGCGGATTGTTTCTCTCCTCTGATCGGTCTGCCGAGAGTTGCGTTTTCTTTCCCCTCGTCCAGTACACAAAGACATACAACTCAAACACCCACTACCATCGCAGAGAACAACAGATGAACGTGTGACGTGCGACGCGCGTGAATGCCGCACCGGAAGCGGAAGGCTCGCGCGGGCCACTGCTGCCTGTTCACGCACCGCTGCCTGCGCATGTTATTTTTTGATTTTCATAGATTCTTCATCATTTTATTTCTAATAAACTGTTATAAATATTTTTTCCTTCGGTATTATTTATACGGTTGCTATAGTAACGATTGCTACAGAAAATGGTCTGCGGTTTCGATTACTCTCAAGGAATATTTCTGACAAATTTCAAGCTCCATTGTATGCACGAGCAGCGGAGCGCGGCGCGGAGCAGCCAGTGCACGTTACTTTGTGGTTGGAGCGGGGCGGGCGCGGAGCAGCCAGTGCACGTTACTTTGTGGTTGGAGCGGGGCGGGCGCGGAGCAGCCAGTGCACGTTACTTTGTGGTTGGAGCGGGGCGGGCGCGGAGCAGCCAGTGCACGTTACTTTGTGGTTGGAGCGGGGCGGGCGCGGAGCAGCCAGTGCACGTTACTTTGTGGTTGGAGCGGGGCGGGCGCGGAGCAGCCAGTGCACGTTACTTTGTGGTTGGAGCGGGGCGGGCGCGGAGCAGCCAGTGCACGTTACTTTGTGGTTGGAGCGGGGCGGGCGCGGAACAGCCAGTGCACGTTACGTTGTGGTTGGAGCGGGGCGGGCGCGGAGCAGCCAGTGCACGTTACTTTGTGGTTGGAGCGGGGCGGGCGCGGAGCAGCCAGTGCACGTTACTTTGTGGTTGGAGCGGGGCGGGCGCGGAGCAGCCAGTGCACGTTACTTTGTGGTTGGAGCGGGGCGGGCGCGGAGCAGCCAGTGCACGTTACTTTGTGGTTGGAGCGGGGCGGGCGCGGAGCAGCCAGTGCACGTTACTTTGTGGTTGGAGCGGGGCGGGCGCGGAGCAGCCAGTGCACGTTACTTTGTGGTTGGAGCGGGGCGGGCGCGGAGCAGCCAGTGCACGTTACTTTGTGGTTGGAGCGGGGCGGGCGCGGAGCAGCCAGTGCACGTTACTTTGTGGTTGGAGCGGGGCGGGCGCGGAGCAGCCAGTGCACGTTACTTTGTGGTTGGAGCGGGGCGGGCGCGGAACAGCCAGTGCACGTTACTTTGTGGTTGGAGCGGGGCGGGCGCGGAGCAGCCAGTGCACGTTACTTTGTGGTTGGAGCGGGGCGGGCGCGGAACAGCCAGTGCACGTTACTTTGTGGTTGGAGCGGGGCGGGCGCGGAGCAGCCAGTGCACGTTACTTTGTGGTTGGAGCGGGGCGGGCGCGGAACAGCCAGTGCACGTTACTTTGTGGTTAGAGCGGGGCGGGCGCGGAGCAGCCAGTGCACGTTACTTTGTGGTTGGAGCAGGGCGGGCGTGGAGCAGCCAGTGCACGTTACTTTGTGGTTGGAGCGGGGCGGGCGCGGAACAGCCAGTGCACGTTACTTTGTGGTTGGAGCGGGGCGGGCGCGGAGCAGCCAGTGCACGTTACTTTGTGGTTGGAGCGGGGCGGGCGCGGAGCAGCCAGTGCACGTTACTTTGTGGTTGGAGCGGGGCGGGCGCGGAGCAGCCAGTGCACGTTACTTTATGGTTGGAGCGGGGCGGGCGCGGAGCAGCCAGTGCACGTTACTTTGTGGTTGGAGCGGGGCGGGCGCGGAGCAGCCAGTGCACGTTACTTTGTGGTTGGAGCGGGGCGGGCGCGGAGCAGCCAGTGCACGTTACTTTGTGGTTGGAGCGGGGCGGGCGCGGAGCAGCCAGTGCACGTTACGTTGTGGTTGGAGCGGGGCGGGCGCGGAACAGCCAGTGCACGTTACGTTGTGGTTGGAGCGGGGCGGGCGTGGAGCAGCCAGTGCACGTTACGTTGCGGTTGGAGCGGGGCGGGCGCGGAGCAACCAGTGCACGTTACGTTGTGGTTGGAGTGGGGCGGGCGCGGAGCAGCCAGTGCACGTTACGTTGTGATTGGAGTGGGGCGGGCGCGGAGCAGCCAGTGCACGTTACGTTGTGATTGGAGCGGAGCGGGCGCGGAGCAGCCAGTGCACGTTACTTTGTCGTTGGAGCGGGGCGGGCGCGGAGCAGCCAGTGCACGTTACGTTGCGGTTGGAGCGGGGCGGGCGCGGAGCAGCCAGTGCACGTTACGTTGTGGTTGGAGCGGGGCGGGCGCGGAGCAGCCAGTGCACGTTACGTTGTGATTGGAGTGGGGCGGGCGCGGAGCAGCCAGTGCACGTTACGTTGTCGTTGGAGCGGAGCGGGCGCGGAGCAGCCAGTGCACGTTACGTTGTCGTTGGAGCGGGGCGGGCGCGGAGCAGCCAGTGCACGTTACGTTGTGATTGGAGTGGGGCGGGCGCGGAGCAGCCGCTGCCCGCACCGCACCACACCTCGCTGCTTCAGCTGCGTGGACGTCGCCGCAAGGCAATACAAACGCAACTTTAGAAACTAGTCATTCCCTGTCCAAACACTGGACACTGGTAGTTTTAGTGCAGCGCGGCGCGCTACAGCGACTTCTAGTTTTACCCTGGGAACGTGCCTCATTGCGCCGGCTGAATACCGAAGCCCCTCCTTCGTCGCCCTGCGCCGGGGAAATCATATATTATAGATCTCTCCACAATCACGAGTTGGCTAACACGACACTTAACCGTATACGTTTGTACTCCCTTTGAATCGCTTAACCCCACGCCGTCAATCCACCACCAAGAGCGGAGCTTAACTTGTTCCATGCATCATACATACATACATAAATACATATCTATCACGCCTCGTTCCCAGTGGGGAGTAGGCAGAGACCACCTCGCTCAACTTACTACGATCCTGGCACACCTCTCTCGCTTCCTTCACTTTCATGACTGTCTTCATGCATGCTGGTCGGTTGCGAGTACTCTTGACCAGACCTTTCTTTAGGACATCTTCGATTTGATCGGTATATGTCCGCCTAGGTCGACCTGCACCGATTTGTCCAAACATTCCTTGTATACCTCTTTCGTTACTCTTCTTTCATCCCTTCTTTCAACATGATCGAACGATCTAAGCATCCCTTTCTCTATCTTTGTCACTACATCTTCAACCATGCCGTTCCATGCATCATCAACATCATTTCCCAGTTACCAAATCATTAATGGTTCTAGCTCTTTGGTTGTGCGATGTATGCATGTGCATGTGCACGTGCAAATGCATGTACGTGTATTATGGTTTTGGACAGATTCAATATAATTGTGTGCCCCTTGAGTTACACTTTAACATCACGCAGCAGCGGAGCAGTTTGGACATTTTGTGGAGGCATAAGCAACACCAACAGTGTGACCATATTTTTCCTGACGGAGACGGAAGTACCCGACCCTTTTTATTCGGCGTACCTATATTATTAAGGATATTCCTTGGAACACCACTTCCATCCACCTGCCAGAGTTAGCACGTACGTACGCCGGGAAATTTGCTGTCAGCGTTTTCGTTATCTTAAAGACCTCGCCTGTTCCACACTTTGGACTATGGTGAACTTCTAGTATATGTCACCCACTTATGGGCTGAGGACTTGGTGAAGAATGGGTTAGTTATTTTTGTTTCTCCAGAAGTCCTTTGACAGGGTATGGCACGAGAGCTTGATAAACAAGTTTTTAGCTTACCGCTTATCTCTTAGGCTGATTGATTAGATTAAGGACTTTTTGAGTGAATGATGTTTCCGTAGAGACGTTTATGGGTGGTCATCTGACCCTATGAGTACTAACGCTAGTGTTCCTCAGGAGTCCGTTTTCTCTGTAACTCTGTTTCTGCTACAAGTCGATAATTATTTGGCCTCTGATATCCTTGAGTGTGCTGATGACAGCACAATTGTGAAGAAACATTTGACCAGTGCATAGACCACTCGAGATCAAATACAGATTTTGAGAGGCAATGGTTGCGCGAATGGATCACGCATTGGAAGCTGTCTCCACCTGGGGAAATGCCAATCTTGTAACATTCACCCCGCCTAAACCCAGGCGTGTCTGTTCACTGCGAAGAGGAGCCCATTTACCTTGGCTTCCACTTGTCGAATTGCAACTCTGGTGTACAGAGACCGCCTTCAGTTGTTAGGAATCGAAATATCATCGAAACTGACTGAAGCTTCGTGGCCGGTGGCTAGAAGCACTAGGGTTTTCGGCTGGGTGCGACCTGGAGGTTTGGCGAGCTCTATGTTGGAGTGGCTTTGGGAGCCGCGGAGACCGCTAACGTAGGAACCTTTTGGGAAACGGTGCTTAGGTGAGGGAAGTCTCCGAGGTGTCTGCGTGGAGCTTTGTAGCACCTACGATAGTCCGCGTGGTGCTTCTCGGTTTTGCACAAGACGCAGCTCTGTCGCTTCCGCGGTGCTGGAACACTCTTTAGTCCCGTGGTCCCCGGTGCATGTGACGCATCGCGGGCAGGCGTAGCCGTTACGGGCTGAGTAGTATTGGCAACGGTGGCATTGTCTGATGATGGCTTTTTTGTTGGGCGCTTTCTGATCATGCGACGGGCTTCCAGCACATGGAAGTTTTAACGTCTTAGATCCTCCGCGACTTTGGAGACGTCAACCACAATCACCAACATCAACCCACAATCCAACGGAAGCCATTCAATATTCGTATTTGCGTTAGACGGTACCGCGCGACGCACCCCGCAGCGCGGCGCACCCGTGGAGTGAGGGGTGAGAGTAATTAAATTCGCCGCTCGTTTTAACTTGAAGCGGCCGCGCTCTTCGCTAAGTAATCACCGCAAGTTGTCAAGCAATCAAAAGTTTAAACTTGACGGGATTCCGATAGATTTTATAAAATGGGCTTTAAGTCTGAGAGATATTATATACGTAAGCGTAGATGCTGTGTCTGTACGATGCAGGGTGCGCTGGCGGCCACATCTTAGCTGGGGGCGGACCGACCACCGGCCCACGGGTCACGCTCGTCTCGTTGCTTCCGAGCCGTTCCCGAGGTAAAGAACGCTCCGTGTCATCAGTTAATATACGAAGTAATAAAAAATTCTCTCGTATTCATCATTCAACCCGCTGACCGTCCACCGCTGGTCGCAAGTCTCTCGTAATGTGTTCCCTGGCACCTGTTCGCCCGCTGTTCTCTCGCTATAAATAAATCAATGGTAGCGTTCCCACTGAGCAGCAAGTGCAGCAAGCCAGCGACTGTCATGAGAAACTATGTTATTCGCGGGAGGATAAGCACAATCACACATTAATACACGCCGTGGCCAGCCGCCACCCGCCACCCGCCACCCGCCACCCGCCAGTTGCCGGTGGGATTTCCTCGTGTACTCCCCCGCACCCGAAGTACAGTACTGCAGTGTTTAGCTGTAGTTTAATAAGATGCCACTTCGCTTAGTGTTAGTGATAGGGCCATGGTGTGCACGTGCTGCGCTTTTTGTCCAAGGGCCACGTCCTATACGCCGACGCTGATTTAGACATTCAATTTATTTATTTTTTTATCAGTACGTAAATAATAAAACTTCCTTTTAATCATCAATTGATAATTTCTCTCTCGTATTCATCTTCCGTGCATCGCGACTTAACCTGAGAGCATGTGCCTGCGGCACCCTACACTCTGCACCCTGCACCCTGCATCCTGCGCCCTGCACGCTCGCCGCTCCAATGTCCGACGCATGCAAACATTTTCTGAATATCTGACCTCGTTCTTCTTATCACCCTCTTGATATCTTTTTAATATTGGTTTTGTTTGCACTCTATAGCGATCGCAGAGTAATCATCATCAATACACCCCCGCACAGAGTCGATACACCCCGAGAGCGCCTGTCGTGCCCCACAATACAACGAAGCCCATTAGAAGGTACCCGTGGGTGCGCCCGAGTTACGAAGTGCATTAGAGGTCCGCGGGGCGCGCGCGGGACCCGCCCCAACTTACTCACCTAAGTCAAAGTCGCTGTTGATGCAAGTTAAATTTATTAACGCTGCAGCTGCAGTCGACCGCTTGCGACATGTATTATAAGTAAGAAAGAATTTTTTTTATTCAAGTCTGTACAAATTTCTATAAATGTAATAACGTTTCATGGGGAGCTGAATAGTTCTGGCAGTTGGTCTCAGTAAGTAATCACTTCCGCCCGCTATTGTTTTTTTGCAAATTATGCACCCGGCAACAACCGGAGGATGGGCGGAAAAATAAATTAATTTAAAAGTAATTTATTAATAATTAACTGACGTCTGTGATTGGTGAAACGTGCTGGCAGTTGGAAATGCGAGTGCACCAAATTTAACAATTATTAATTACAACAAATTATGCTAAACCGGCGGGCTGCACCAGCTGACGTAAGTGCAGCAGTGGGAGAACAGCAACGCGAGGTGCTGCGCCGGCGAGTGTTACACGATGTTCACTTTATTTATTACTGTGGCTACTCGCGTCGCTTACTGCTGACTAATTATAATGTAAGTGGTGTGTGTAACGCTAATGTGATGAGAACAGTGCTCGCGTCCTAAGTTATCGGCCAAGGGCCAGAGAGGGCTGCGCACCCCGTGGTCTCCGGCGGGACGCGCTGACGTAACAAGTGAAAGCTTTCGCGTGTCGCTCCCCGCTTAATGTACTGAGAGCAACATAAAGCGCAGAGCCGCGGCGCAAACACATACACACACTCACACATGGCGCCACCTTCAGGAATGTTAACGGAGGGTGCGCATGAACTTCATTTGTCTTTAATTTAGATTTTCCCCCACCCACATCGACGCGCTGCGGCCCATGTCGGCACGCGGCGAGTCGGAAACGGATCGCAAGCCGCTTTAGGCTACATGCATTTATTGCGATAGACGAGAGTGTGTCTGTTAAGAGTCGCGCGACGTCGCCGCGCGGCTGCTGCGCGCGAGGCGGCGCAGCGCGACGTCTGCGTGTCGTAACGTCAACCTGTTCTCCTATGATGCATAGCGTTCGGCTGACATTTTGACTTATACGGCTCACCTGATGCTGGGCTCGCGGACCTGGTACCACGGCATGTTTTTATTTTAATTTACACCAATATACTACTCGGATGGTAGTTACCCCGCGGCGGATCTTCGCTTTGTGTGTCTGCATTTTTGGATGTCTGGTGAATCTACTCGGCTGTCGAAGACTTGCGCGGTGCCGGTTTCCGACCACCTTTGCCTGTATTAGAAATTCTGGGCGGCAAGAATTCGTGGTGGGTCTCTGTCGCCGGAGACAATCTACGTAGGTACCACCGCAGCGCTTATTGCAGTAGACAAACAGTTCTGTTTTCCGGTTTGAAAGGCGTTGTTACTAGTGTAATTACTGGGATAATGAGACTCAACATGCTATATATGAGCGCAATGTGGTGCTGTGTATAACATTGTAAGTAGCGTCACATTGTTATGGACGAGCGTAACGCTTACCATCGTGCACGGTGCGGCGCGGTGCGGCGCGGTGTGGCGCGGTGCGGCACGGTGCGGCACGGTGCGGCGCGGTGCGGTGCGGTGTGGTGCGGTGCGGTGTGGTGCGGTGCGGTGCGGTGCGGTGCGGCGCGGTGCGGTGCGGTGTGGTGCGGTGCGGTGTGGTGCGGTGCGGTGTGGTGCGGTGCGGTGCGGCGCGGTGTGGCGCGGTGCGGCACGGTGCGGCACGGTGCGGCGCGGTGCGGTGCGGTGTGGTGCGGTGCGGTGTGGTGCGGTGCGGTGCGGCGCGGTGCGGCACGGTGCGGTGCGGCACGGTGCGGTGCGGTGTGGTGCGGTGTGGTGCGGTGCGGTGCGGCGCGGTGCGGTGCGGTGCGGTGTGGTGCGGTGCGGTGTGGTGCGGTGCGGTGTGGTGCGGTGTGGTGCGGTGCGGTGGGCGCGGTGCGGTGCGGCACGGTGCGGTGCGGTGTGGCGCGGTGTGGCGCGGTGCGGTGCGGTGTGGTGCGGTGCGGTGCGGTGCGGTGCGGTGTGGTGCGGTGCGGTGTGGTGCGGTGTGGTGCGGTGCGGTGGGCGCGGTGCGGTGCGGCACGGTGCGGCACGGTGCGGTGCGGCACGGTGCGGTGCGGTGTGGCGCGGTGCGGTGCGGTGCGGTGCGGTGCGGTGCGGTGTGGTGCGGTGCGGTGTGGTGCGGTGCGGTGCGGCGCGGTGCGGTGCGGTGTGGTGCGGTGCGGTGTGGTGCGGTGTGGTGCGGTGCGGTGGGCGCGGTGCGGTGCGGTGCGGTGTGGTGCGGTGCGGTGTGGTGCGGTGCGGTGCGGCGCGGTGCGGCACGGTGCGGTGCGGCACGGTGCGGTGCGGTGTGGCGCGGTGCGGTGCGGTGTGGTGCGGTGCGGTGTGGTGCGGCGCGGTGCGGTGCGGTGTGGTGCGGTGCGGTGTGGTGCGGTGTGGTGCGGTGCGGTGCGGCGCGGTGCGGTGCGGTGTGGTGCGGTGCGGTGTGGTGCGGTGCGGTGTGGTGCGGTGCGGTGTGGTGCGGTGCGGTGTGGTGCGGTGCGGTGCGGCGCGGTGCGGTGTGGTGCGGTGCGGTGTGGTGCGGTGTGGTGCGGTGCGGTGGGCGCGGTGCGGTGCGGTGTGGTGCGGTGCGGTGTGGTGCGGTGCGGTGCGGCGCGGTGCGGTGCGGTGTGGTGCGGTGCGGTGTGGTGCGGTGCGGTGCGGCGCGGTGCGGTGCGGTGTGGTGCGGTGCGGTGCGGCGCGGTGCGGTGCGGTGTGGTGCGGTGCGGTGTGGTGCGGTGCGGTGCGGCGCGGTGCGGCACAGTGCGGTGCGGCACGGTGCGGTGCGGTGTGGCGCGGTGCGGTGCGGTGTGGTGCGGTGCGGTGTGGTGCGGTGCGGTGCGGCGCGGTGCGGTGCGGTGCGGTGCGGTGCGGCACGGTGCGGTGCGGTGCGGCGGCAGGTGCGACGGCTGAATACCAGCGCGCTGCTATGTGGATATTGTGAGGGCGGCGAGAGCCGGCGGGGTGGAGGGTTGGAGAGGTGGCGGAAGGTGGAGAGAGGCTGCTATCATTCCTAAGGACCCGTTTGGTCCTTGCGGCATTTCATAGGAGCATTTATTTATTTCCAGTGGAGGTGCTGCCGCGAAGGTTATGCTGCAGTAGAGTCGCGGCTGGCCACTTCCTGTGTAGCAATAGACTCCGGCGCGGCTCGCGTGTAACGTGCGTTAGTACACTTAACGCGCAACACTTTGTTTTACGTTGCGGTCACCCGCGGGCGCGGCCACCCGGCGGGGAGCTCGCCCGTCCATTATCGTTAAACTCGCAATGGAGTACGCAGTGCACCGGAAGCTCGGCAAGCGTGAGCGAGCGTTCCGAGTGGAGAATGTTATCTGTTATGACTATCTTACTTCTTGTTAGCCAAGAATTTGCTGTGGGCCAGTATTCGTAGCAATACATAAGCATGCTCACGCGTGGGACTCTTTGATTGGTATGACAGACTTAGGTAGGTACTGCTTTTGAAATTATATTCTTACTAAACGCGCCAGCAGCAGGTAGGAATATCAGCGATACAGGAAAATACCAGGGAGTCCTTGCTTGCCGCAGAGTATGCTGGTGCTGCCGGGGACAGCGGGCGGCGCGACACCCCACCCCGAGGGTGGGCAAGCGGGGAGACGCCCTCTCGATATGAACCACTTAAATCATTAGGGGTGCACTTCCGATCCTGCGCTGTTCGTGTCGCGGACTGTCCTCAGAGTTACCGTGGGAATTACACGTGCTGCAGTGGGCAGTAAGACAAACACGACACTAAACACGAGGGTAGTGAAACTGTATTGGTGATGAGACGCCAACGAGTCCAGTGGCGGTGAGCGGCGGGCGGCGGGCGGCGAGCTACTCAGCTCACCTGTTATTTAATATCAAAGATCTTCTCATTAACACAAACGCGCCGGCACCATTCCAAACACGAGAGGAGACAGAGCCTTCCCACGCGTGGGTGTCATATATATATATATATATATATATATTAATTAAGTATTCTTTATTTGGTTATCTCCCACAAGATTTTACAGTTAAAGGATAACGTGCATAAAACATTTATTTTATATTCTTGATGTGGGCGGCAGGAGTGCCCACCAGGTTGTCCCGTGCCATGCGACTCTTGGCTCCCCCTCTTGGGCAAGGTATATATGTTTTCGAGATTTAAATTACAAAGTCGTTTATGTAACAGAAATAGCGTATGACCTGAGACGCTGCCTTGTGGTATCCCTTGTGCTGTTGGAGACTCATCGCTGATCACGTCAGCAATTCGAACTCTGTGGGTCCGATTACTCAAATGATCCTCCAAGAGTTGTAGCTGAGCACCGCGCGTACCCAGCCTGTCCAATATTTGTACCAACTTAAGGACGGTTTGTTATGGTCTCAACTTCAGCAATGAGTTCCTAAAGTTTTTCAACTTTTAAAAACAAGTCGACTTTGTAATTACTTCGGTGATCCCTTTTGGATCCTTAGTGGGATTGAACCGCAAGGAATCCTCCCCTCGCCCTCCACCTCGATCTCCCCCTCGCCATCCACCTCGCACGAGGCTCTGAACGTCTCTTCATGGTAGATTATGCCGCCGGTAACGTTTCTTTGTTCGCGTCATCGCCTGCTTAAGTTTCCCGCACACGTCCGCCGGTTGTGTTTGAACAAATGCAAAGTATGACCGAACCGAAAGTGCAGCGGTGACATGCACTCATGTTAATGAATAAACAACTTGACCGATATAACGAGCGGGATAAGTGGCGACGTGAACTGCAAACACGAGCGTCAGCGGTCGTCCCAAAAGGCAAAGGAGTCGCTGCGTCACGCGGAGTCACGTGTTGACGTGTTATTAACAGTACCAGCGGTGCGGAGCGATGCCGGAAGCGGGTTATGCATCTGCTCATTCGCTAGAGCTGGTGGATCATCGGCGCGGCGATCTGGGCGTCCACTCAGTGGATACTTTAGCTGGAGACGCCGAGGGTAGACGCGGAGCACCCTGGCGATGATCTCGGTGACGATTTATAAACTGAATACATTGAATCCAGTCGATAAAACATGTTGGATGCAGCAGTTTCCGTTATCAGCAAAAGAATGATTCACTCCTGTTTAGAATGTAAGGCGAGTAGGGTAAAGGCGGATGGGGAGGACGGGTACATTTGAATGAGCCAGCCGCCCCACACCGTCCGCGGGCAGCCCACCGGCTGGTGCCGCAGACGCAGCTCAGTACTATTCGGACGTGACATGAAACCAATCAAATCAATCTATTTGCAAAGTGCGACCAGCACGCCGTCGGTCACTGCATGACCAATTTAAGATAAGAAGAAGAACGAACAGGTTTCTACCTAAAGTACTCCTTAGCTATTCTGTCCTGGATAACTGAGTGCCGAGTCTCCTCGCGAGAGTAGTTGGCAAGAGCGAAGAAGCAATATCATATCCACTTAACGCCAATACCTTTCCAATTTTATTATCAGTAATACAATATACCAATCCGCACTGGGCCAGTATGATGGTGGGAAATGGCTCAAACCTCCCCTCCTCACCCCTCTTCCCCATACTATCCCGTACAAACGACGGCCCCTGGTGCCCAAGGGTACCGGAAGTTATGTTGACTGTAGGTCGCGGAAAGCCGCGTGAACCTTCGCGGAGACGCAGGATCAATCGATGTGGAGATCGTTGAGGCGGGCCTACGTCCAGCAGTGGACATGTATCGGCTGGCGATTAATTGATTGAATACAAATGAAACAATATGCATTACCAGCGTAACGAAATCAATACAAATGGAATTATTCCGCGAATACGGAGTACCAAGTCCTGAAGCTTGAGAGCCGCGGGGGAAATAACAGCTTTAATCGAGCAGCACGCGCCCGGCGCGCTCGGTAGCTACTGAAATAGACACCGGAAGCGCTCCCTGAGCCCCGGAGCACACCGGACGGGGAGGAAAAATGCTAGTTTTTCTCGTGCCCTGCATCAGTAAACATTAATTACTCATAAAACTGAGGTCGGGGTGCCCAACAGTGGGTCGAGTTGTGATACGATATGGTTGCGGGCCGCGGGGGCGGCGCGGGGCCGCTCGCACGAGGTGTGACCTGGACGATTTATGAGATGATGTAGTAAACACATTGCCTCCAGGCGCTGTGTGCAATGCACGAATTGCGGCAGGCAACGCCGGACCTGCGCGCGTGCAGTGGTCGTTGGTGATGCGTTTTAAAATTTCGGAGACGGTTGTCTTTTGACAGGAACATGACAGGAGTTGAAGATCATAAGCCACACGCGCACAACGGGGACACAGGGAGTCGTGGAAAGAGTCCTCGTGCCGGGTGCGGCCCCGCGCGGCTCTGCTAGTCTGTGAATACAAACGCGCGCCGCGCTTGCTGCAGCAGCACGCGCACGAGGCGCACGAGGCGTGCAGCCCCGTAGCCAGAGTCGGCACACAAAATCGAGGTTCACTACATGCGCGGCTGAACAACCTTCGATTATTCAGATGCTTTTGCATAAAAACGGCACGAACACCACCTCACGCCTTTTTTTGTATTACGTTGGGATAATGCTTTCGCATAGCTGTCCTCGAGCGGATAAAGACAGGTTATATCGGACTTGCTCGGACTGCCGACTAAAACCCCCACGATGTTCCACCGTCGTCGCGTTGCAGCGGAGACATGGCAACGCTTTCGCACATCTTTGCGACTGCGTTGCCATGTCTCCGTCTTAGGCTGCGTCTGTCTGCGTCTTAGGCTCTGCCGCCAATTGTTATACGGCCGCGGAGGATAGAGAGTGCGCAATACCGACACTCTTCTTCCGCGACACCACCATGACTGCGAAGGGTAGTGCACACCTGCATACATCCGAGGTGATTTCCGTGAGGTCACCTGGGGCGACCACCTCAACCGGACTCTACACCTCGAGCCGGTCGGGTACGTTCCTTTTAGCTTCACCGTGGGTAACTAATCGACGGGTACTAAGCCCCACCGCCACGATAAGGCGGGAATTTGTTCGAGTGCACCCCACCCCATCTAATGCATCGTTTAATCAATTAAACGAAAACACGGTAACGTTACACCACTGCACGCGACGGCTGCCGTTGCCGCCGGCGCGTCGTGTAAACGCTCGCGAACGGCAGATGGCGCTGTTATTAAATTTTAAAATTCAATACAGTAAAAGTTCTTTATTCGCGGGGTACATGCTCCATAAATGTGCCGCGAATACGGAATAGACTTTTTAGTCTATTTGATGGCATTTATAAAGGAGGAGGAGGAGGAAGAGTTGGATATACTGTATGGTTATGTTTGTTCTCACTAGATCCGCGAATATGAGAACTGAGTTGCATTTTTTAATCAGCGATTAGTGAAAACGCGAATAAGGAGATTTTACTAAACTAAAGTTACTTTAAGTTATAAATATTTAATACTCGATAAAGTATTTAGAGCTCGATAAATTCGAATTCACTTATATACTATAGAAAGTTGTTGTTATTTATAGTTTATTTGGTTGCAGCAATCGCTTGATGAATAGTGATTTTTTCTCATGCAGCTATCGTTGTAGTTACAGCGTTAAAACAAATTCTGAAGACGATCAATTAAAAATAAAAAAAATATATTTTTAGAATTTATTCAGTGTATTTAATTCGGCGCTGTGTAGTATAGTATATACTGCCCGAGCCAAGCGTTGAATTGTAAACGAACGCAGCAATTATTCACGCCATCTGCCCCTGTTCAGTTCGGACAAGGACGACTGCAGCACACGCCGGGGTCACAGCGACGCGTCATCTGACCACTTCCGTCCGAGCCATTAAGTTACTGCTCGCGTTATTGCCCCTCCCCCGCCGCGCGCTCCAAGGTAACCTTAATGGTCGTGAGGAAAATTTGTCTGCCATTGGAGTAGTTCGCACCGCCGCCAGTAGTGGATGTTTGTTATTAAACACTATTTGTAATTATTATTATTTTTGTGAAGGGTTTTTTCTCTCAGCTTTGGGGCTGGTAATAACTGCATTCACGGGCCCAAGCCAAGTAAATGCAGTGTGAAGTGTGTTAGTCTACTCATCCTCTACTTGCATGAACTCTCTTACGATTCTACAAGTATTTGAAATTACAGCCTTTGGAGGGTTATGTATTGGGATTCTTGTAGGTCTATTAACTTGAGGCTGCGGAGAAGATGATGCGGTATAACACCTGTTGTGGATAACACTATGGGAACGACATATACTATATCTTGTCTCCAGATTCTAGCTACTTCGTCCTTCAGTTCTACATATTTACTCATCTTTTCAGCAAATGTCTTTTGTATGTTGTGTGTGTTGGGGACTGCAATGTCAATCAAGTACGTGATCTTATTTATCTTATCTTGTAGGGTTATATCGGGTCTGTTGCAATGAATCGTTCGTGTCCTATCGGTGAGTGCAGCGCGGTCGTAGAAGAGTTTGTGCGCTGCATTTTCCAGAACGGCATCCGGTGTGTAGTTGTAGTAAGGAACGTTTGTATTCTGAACGAGTTTATGTTTTACTGCTAGTTTTTGGTGAATGATGTTTGCAACCTGGTTATGTTTGTGAGTGTAATCGGTTTGTGCAAGTGTTGTGCAAGCTCCTGTGATGTGCTGAATGGTTTCTGATTGTGTGTGACATTTACGGCATTTATCGTTAGTGGCTGCAGGATCTTTAATTATATATTTTCTGTAGTTTTTAGTGTTGATTATTTGGTCTTGTATCGCGATTATAAATCCTTCTGTTTCTGGAAATAAATTACCTATTTTAAGCCACATATTTGACGCAAGAGTATTAATGTGAGATTGTTCCAGATCATGTGGGTGTCTACCATGGAGGACTTTCTTCTTCCAGTCTTCAATTTTCTTTTTCTGCGGGTCGTCGTTGTGAGAGTAGTTTGTGTCTTTTTGTTCATTTAAATTAAGTGGTGTGTAATTGATATCATTCATAACTACAGCTTTATGGATGTTACTCGTATGAGATTTTGTGTAAAAAAATGTTTTCAGGTTATTGATTTGTTTTCGCCAAAGGTGTTGGATATCTATTAGCTCCTTCCTCCATTTTGTCTTTTTATAGTAAGTCTTTCTATTGCAGATTTAGGGTGTAAGTTGTTATGTTTTGTAAGTGTGGTGCGCGTCAATCGTTCTAATCGTTCCATGTCCGTTTTTGTCCATTTTGCAACACCGAAGGAGTACCTTAATACAGGGATGGCATAGGTACTACAAGCTTTAATGAGGTGTTTACCGGAAAGTTGAGACTTACATATGGCATTAAGCCTTCTCTTGTATTGGGTGGTGAGTGTATTTTTTATTTTAACATGGTCAAGACCTTTGAGTTGCGTGTACCCCAAATATTTACACAGATCCGTGGGCTCCATTGCCATAATTGTGTCTGTGTTGTTGATACTACAGTTGCCTGGTCGAATCTGGCCTCGGACCATGTGTTTATCTAATCCAAATTGCATGTTAATATCTTTACTAAATTCTGCTGTAGCTTCTATTAGTTTCCTCATATCTTTTTCAGTTTGTGCATATAGTTTTAAATCGTCCATGTATATTAAATGTCAGATAATAGTATTTTCGGCATTATTTTTGAAGCAAAATCCGATCCCATTACGTTGCAGTAAGCGGGAGAGAAGATTCAATGCAAGACAAAACCACAAGGGACTCAAGGAATCACCTTGATAAATACCTCTCCTAATAGATATCTCTCGTGTTATAATATTGTTCGGAGTATCATGTATCTGAAGAGTCGTTCTCCAATGATTCATCATGTTGCTTAAAAAGATTATCATGTTTGTGTTTATTTTATAGATTTTTAATATTTGTATGAACCAAGAATGTGGAATATTATGAAACGCTTTTCTGTAATCAATATAAGTGCAATGAAGATTTCTATTTTTTGTCGCGGTATATTTGCGAATGGTTGAGTCGATAACCTTTTAATAAAAATAATTCTTTGCATCCCCTGTGGCCTCGTCTGCAGCCTTTCTGCTCTTCCGCTAATATTTTATGGTGTTCGATGTGTGAATTGATTTTTGTCGTGATTGCCGATGTTAATATTTTATATATAGTGGGCAGGCATGTGATTGGTCTATATTGGGAAGGGTGTGTTGGGTTTTTAGTTTTAGGGAGCATGTAAGTAATTCCGGTTGTTATAAATTTGGGTGCAGTCTGTTTGCCTAGAATAATTTCTGATTAATTTTTTGCGAGTGATTTGTGTAATGAAGTTAATTTTTTATACCAAAAATTATGTATTTTATCTACTCCTGGTGATTTCCAGTTATGTAGCCTAGATGTAATATTTGAGATATCAGACTCTGTTATTGCAATAAATTCCATTTCCTCTATGTTTTTCCATTCGTTTTCTTCTTCCGTAATCCAAAATGCGTTGTGGTTGTGTTGTATGTGTTCTTCCCAAGTGCTGGACCAAAATGTTTCTATTTGTCCTTTTGTGGGTGTTTCTGATTCGTGTTTGTGTTATTTATATGTCGCAAATTTATTTGTGGATTTTGTACGTTTCTATAAATTAATTTTTCGTTTGTGCTAAAGATGGCATTATCTTTTTTGCGATGTTGTGTTTTATTATATCTCCCGAGTCTATGTACTTTAAGTGCTAATTTCTGTTTTAACGTGTCTAGAAACTCCTCAGGTGTTCTGTTGCTTTTTTCATGTCTCGTGTGAACTAAATTGCTCTGGAATATAGACTCAACTCTCTTAACTACCTTATTTGATCTATTGTTATTAATGTACTGTGTAAGTCTACCGCAATCTGCTCTCAATCTCTCTATATCTTTTTCCAGCCTTTGTTGCCATGGTGGTTTGATATTTCGTCTTGATTTCGTGTTCCTAGTGAGTTCTGTGGTTTAAAGTTCAGTTCTTCGGATATAACTACAGCTGTGCAATATATAAGTGTGTGTATGTCTATTAGTTGCATGTTGTCAGACGTAAACTGTTTTAGGATATCGTCATTAAATAAGTTAATATAACGGAATAACTTAGGACTGTATTTGAGTTTAGGTTGTTCTGATCGCGCTGCTGGGTCCGTTCCAGAGTATTGTATTAGTGTTGTCCGAAATCTGTTGGTTATTTCTGTGATATTTTCATTTGTTATTATATTTTGCTCAGCAATGGTTGGGGTTCCAGTATCATTCTCCAGCAATAGATTAATTGACTCGGTTTGTGTGGACGTATGTGTTCTTTGTGTACATGTTTGATTGTATGATTGTGGTTGAATATTTGTTTCCAGTTGATCATTTGCTTGTGATTGTATTTGTCTGTCTACGTTTATGTTCCGTGATGTGTTAATAATATTGGTGTTATTTTCTTCTTCTTGTAGGTATATTCTGGTTTCTTCCTTTAATTTTTCTATTATTTCTTTTGTCAATAGTTTATTTCTTACAATTATTCTCCTCTGATCTGAAATTCTTTGTTCTGAGACTGATATGTCCGGATATTGCTGTGTAAAAAGTTCATGCAATTGCTTTCTGTAAATGGTCATGTCTGTCTCTAATTTAGTAATTCGGAAGTAAGTTCGCATGATAAATATATTAACATCTTTGCTCCATCTCATGCGAACTCTTGGTTTACCAGCCTTGGTGGACGCAGGTAAGAAGGTATTTATCCCCCGCGCAACATTCAAGGCTGGAATGGGTGGACTAGTATCTAAAATTAAACAAGGAGGTGGCGATGATATGCGTGATGGATTGTTTACATCGTCACTGGAGTCGGCTGTAATATCTTTGTCGGTGGGAGCCCGCCTGCTCAACTCCTCAGCGCTGACTATTCGCATGCTGAAACACCCAGCGTCAGCTCCAAGTGTGCCCCGGCGATCACGCCCGGGTAGCGGCCCTATACGTTTACTCTTTGAACGGGTCTCCATGTTTTATGGGTATCCAGAGCCACGTTAGCCACGCCAGTAATTTCTCATTCGTGTGTCCGCCCCCCACGTGATTAGGTGGTCAATCAGGACGTGTTATTATTATTATTATTAACTAATACAGCTCCAGGTCGGCGCGCGGTGCATTGGCGTGCTTCAACTGCAGCTTCCGACCGAGACAACAAAACAACAACACTCTGTTGCGGCATCCTCCGGAACACTTACAAATGCTGAATTTAAATAGAAACTGAAAGGAAATGGTTACTGTAACGTTAACCGGTGTAAGGGCAACATCTCCCACCCTTGAGGTACACCAGCAGTGCAGGTTGTCGGCGCGAACCTCCGCCTGCAGCCGGAAGTGACGTGGCCTCAGACGCGTACACTGCACGAGTCGCGCGTATACTCACATATGGTCCTTCCGACATCCGGCCCGCGGGGTTGGCGAGTGCAGCTTGGTGGGTAAACACAGGGGGTGATTTTATTTTAGTGCGGGTGAAAGCAAACGGGGGTGACGATAATTATCTTTTAAGTGATACACCATGAATGATACCATTTTGTGATAACGAGTTTGCGGCGTTCGTGAGTAATAGGAAATTACCGAAAATAAAGAAATATCACGTGCGTTCACGTGATGGTGAGTGACACGTCTGGCCATAACAACGTGGCGACTCACGGGATCCAAGCCACCCTTACCTGCTCGTGGTGCAGCCTGCTTATTAAGAAACGAGGCTCGGGCTCCCACCAACCCGCACCGGCCAGCGTGGTGGGATACGGCTCACATCCCTGATATGAACCTCCCTAGCGGCGGTCTACGGACGTCATTAGTCGATAGCTCTCTCATCGATTTGAATGTGGAGCTGGACAGCTGACTGCGTACGGAACACGCGCCCACGCCCGCCCACGCACACACACACTCACACGCACACACACACACACACATACACGCACGCGTGTGCGTGTGCGTGCGCGCCAAAATCGTTCGAACAACATTTCTGCATAAGCTACACTGTGTGTACATATATATACTTATTTTAATATATATGTATACTTATTTTTGTTATTTTTTACAGAAAAATGCTAGAATCGAGACGGGGGCGGAAGGGAGCTGCACCGGCGCGCGCCGCCCACCCACCCGTCTGTGTCGGGGGCAGTCGCCATGGCGACGGACGGCTTCTCGGCCGTTGAACCTGCCGCCCCGCCTGCAACGCGCCCGTCGCGCCCCGGCACTACCCCCGCCCGGCCGCCTTCTATTTGTGAATAGTCGTAGAGCGCGGGCACGTGACCTGCAGTTGTAAAGTGTAAGCGCAGAATGCGGTGCAGTGCGGGCGCAGTGCAGTGAGGGCGCAGCGCGGTGCGGGCGCGGTGCGGATGCGGTGCGGTGAGGGTGCGGCACGGTGCGGACGTGGTGCAGATGCGGTGCGGTGAGGGCGCAGCGCGGTGTGGATGCGGTGCGGTGAGGGTGCGGCACGGTGCGGACGCGGCGCGGTGCGGACGCGGCGCGGTGCGGACGCGGCGCGGTGCGGACGTGGTGCGGATGCCGTGCGGTGAGGGCGCAGCACGGTGCGGACGCGGCGCGGTGCGGACGCGGCACGGTGCGGACGCGGCGCGGTGCGGACGCGGCACGGTGCGGACGCGGCGCGGATGCCGTGCGGTGAGGGCGCAGCACGGTGCGGACGTGGCGCGGTGCGGACGCGGCGCGGTGCGGACGCGGCGCGGATGCCGTGCGGTGAGGGCGCAGCACGGTGCGGACGTGGCACGGTGCGGACGCGGCGCGGATGCCGTGCGGTGAGGGCGCAGCACGGTGCGGACGTGGCGCGGTGCGGATGCGGAGCGGTGCGGACGCGGCACGGTGCGGACGCGGCGCGGTGCGGATGCGGAGCGGTGCGGACGCGGCGCGGTGCGGATGCGGCGCGGTGCGGCGCAGACGTGGTGCGGATGCGGTGCGGTGAGGGTGCAGCACGGTGCGGACGTGGTGCGGATGCCGTGCGGTGAGGGTGCGGCACGGTGCAGACGTGGTACGGATGCGATGCGGTGAGGGCGCGGCACGGTGCGGACGTGGTGTGGATGCGGTGCGGTGAGGGTGTGGCACGGTGCGGACGTGGTGAGGATGCCGTGCGGTGAGGGCGCGGCACGGTGCGGACGTGGTGTGGATGCGGTGCGGTGAGGGTGCGGCACGGTGCAGACGTGGTGCGGATGCGGTGCGGTGAGGGCGCGGCTCGGTGCGGACGCGGCGCGGTGCGGTGCGGATGGGGCGCGGTGCGGTGCGGATGCGGTGCGGTGAGGGCGCGTGCAGGATGTAGCATGCAGCGTGCAGCACGGCTCCAGCCTCGTTACCAGGGATGTTGTACGACGCCCTTCTGACCGATAAACAGCAACGTTCCCGTGCCGAGGGAGCCGTGCGCCCGCGCCGCCCGCCGGCCTACGTGCAGCGTGCAGTGACGCAACCGCCAGATCGTCGGCACCACGCCGTCACACTGTATACAAAAAATACACACACAAACATAGACCTGGGCTTCCAACGTTAACCGAGCCAACTTCACCGTGATAGTAATATTTATTTCAGCAATAGTTACACGCGTCACCACGCGGGGGTTGCAATGAGAGTGCAACGGGTGCAGCTGGCAGACAAGTCTGTTTCATTTGGTGTCGTACTCTGGATTCCTGCAAAGGCGCCGCCCGCACGGAGGACTCCCAGGACACAGAAGTGCACCAAGCAGGTTGGATTTATTTGGCAGTAAGTATCCGTTCACTAGTCTGTAGTATTATAATTTAATACACACACGCACGCGCACACACACGCACGCGCACACACGCACGCACACATACAATGCCTATATACGATAAATAAGTAAATAAACAAAACAGCCTCCAGTATTAATAATGGATATTACACATCTGTATAGATGCACGTACCACACCACACGACGAATATTAAATAAACAAATGTCCGGGCCCGCGGGCCTCGTTACGTAACAGCGCGCGTACTACTTGTATACACAATCATTCAATCATTCGTCGTTACTATCCTCTGGCCCACGCGTGGGCAAAGGGCGTCCATAATAATCCTCTATCGCGTTCGGTCTTGAGCATCACCCTTTATCTCATTGCATATGCGTGCGTGCGTGTGAGTTGCGTGAATGCGTACAGTTGCGTGTGCGTGTGCGTGCATGCGTGCACGGGCGTGTGCGTGCGCGTGCGTGTGCGTGCGTGTACTTGCGTGTGCTTGTGCGTGTGTGTACAGTCGGCGAGTTCGAATAGTACTGTTCACAAGACAATAAATCGATATATATATATATACATTTATATAAAAAAAAAATTTCTTCCTTACTGCGGCTCAACATCGCAAATGTAAATGTATTGCCAACTCCTGCACTGGTCTGACTCCCTGCGCAGTTAGCACAGGTCCGGGGACGCGGCGGGGCACGGGCGAGACCACGACGTTGGCATTGTTCTTTTTCCGATGAGCACAGGCCAGGGTTCGCGCGCGCGCTGCCTTATCTTCGCGCCCTTATATTGTTCCAATCGGGGTGACTAGGTTACCCTGCGGCCAAACTGGCGAACTTCGGGAGAACGTGCCAAGTGGGTCAGCGGGCCGACGGCCGCGGGGGAGCCGGGGCAAGCATGTACCGCGCCTATGTTCACCGTCACGTCACCACTGCGTGAATGGGTGGGTGTGTGGATGGATGGGTGGATGGGTGGATGGGTGGATGGGTGGATGGGTGAATGGGTGGATGGGTGAATGGGTGAATGGGTGGATGGGTGGATGGGTGGGTGGATGGATGGATGGGTGGATGGGTGGATGGATGGATGGGTGGATGGGTGAATGGGTGGATGGGTGGATGGGTGATTGGGTGGATGGGTGGATGGGTGGATGGAGGATGATTCCAAGATGTTACGTTAATGTCAATGAATTGCGAGAATATTCCGTTGAGTGCACGCGAGCGAAGGCAGGTCCGTGCGTGCGTTCGTGTGTTAGGCAGCGACCCAGCTATCGCCTGAAGACCAGCTCGCTCCGTAATGATCACAAAATATGTTGGCCCCAACGCCCATCCAGTCGGCTGCAGCTGTAGCGGCGTTACCATTTACTTACAAACTAAACTCGCACCGAACACCTAAATATCTCCCCACGGTACTGGTGGTAGGTTTCCGCTGCCGGAGACCGCCTAGGTAGGTACCACCGCAGCACCTATAGCAGCCGACAAACAGTAGTGTACAAATATTACTGTGTTCCGGTTTGTAGGGCTCTGTAGCTAGTGTAATTACTGGGGTAACGAGACTCAACATCTTATGTCTCAGGCGAGGATCAAATCCGGTGCAGTGTATAGCATCTTAACTAGAGCCTTAATGTTATGGGCAAGGGTGTCACTTGCCATCAGGTGAACGTGCCACTCGTCCCATCGTTTCATTGAATAAATTAAAAACCCCGTGCTTCGTCGCGTCAGGTCGCATTTCGGCCCCAACGCACGGAAAGAATCTGCTGCCGCGCGCCGCAGGACCTCAACCAATCCTTTCTAAATCAAAGGGGGCGAGGTGTGCGTATGTGCGTGTGCGCGTGTGTGCGTGTGCGCGTGTGAGCTTGTGCGCGTGTGCGCATGCTTGCGTGCGCGGCCTTTGCAGCTCCCCGCAGTACCAAAGCCCGTGGCCCTGCTCGTGCTGCAGCACGCGCTAACTTCTCGTTGCTTTGTTAGATGCTACTCCATCTTCTTCCACAGTGCGCGCGTGTGTGCACACACGCACACACGCACACTTGGACACACACACACGCCGTGCGCGTGTGCGTTATCGGCGCGCCCCCGCCGCAGGTTATCGGAGCGCGTTGACGTGCCGACGCTGCGTCGTGTCCGTGCGCGCCGCCGTGGGACCACGCGTGGGCGCGCCGGGCGTCGCCCAGCCGGGAGAGTGGTAACCGCATTTTGTACATTGAGCTAGTCGTTTTTATTTCGCTTCAAAAAAAAAATTTTGAGCATATGTTATTTGTATATATTTTCAAATACAAGGTTCACCCTTGTCGCAGCGGTGTGCTTCTCAACTCTGTTCTCTTCTTCACTCTCTCCCTCGTCTTCTCTCCTTTAATTAGTCACAGTTCCGTCATTCTGTTATTAAATATTTATTAAAATGTTACCCTTCACATAGTTTTTTCACTTCCATCCCGTGCTTCCAGAAGAGCATTTTGGACAGAGCAGCGGGTGTTTAACAAACAGTTGCACCGGCGTGCTGCGGCGTGCTGCGGCGTGCTGCGGCGTGCTGCGGCGTGCGGAGCGAGAGCGCCCGCGTGCCGTGCCGCGTGCTGTAATTATAGAACACAAAATCTCGCCGTGAAGTGGATAGCTGCCAGTTTTATTAATGCAGTCTCAAGTGGATCCGGGGGTGCTGAGGGGTCCCAGCCCCTTCGTTGACGGTTGTGCTTGTTAACCGTGTCATGAGCCGCTAGGGGGGCCCGGCGCAGCGCGGCGCGGGCTCCACTGCCTCTTCATGTAACTTTCCATAATAAACAGCAAAAGAAGTTTTACAAACGTCGAAATTTCTGCCAATATTTACCCGCGGCAGCGCCGGCGCGGCGGCTGGGCCCGTGCTGCGCGTGCACATTTTTAGTAAATATTTTTTTTAGTTACAATAAGCGATAAAACGAACAAGAAGTTCACCTGATGGTAAGTGATACGCCCGCCCATAGCAACGTGGCGGTAGTTATGATGATATGCACTGCACTACATTGCGCTCATCGCCGTGAACCATGCTGTCTCGTTACCGCAGTAACTACATTAGCAACAAGGCCCTTCAAGCCGGAACACAGTAACGGTTGCGCACTGCTTTTGGAAGCAGACATAGGCGCTGTGGCGGTACCTAGACGGTCTCCGGCGACAGGGACCCGCCGCCACAGACGTATATATATATATAATAATTAATATTAAAGTGTATCTCATCAGTACCGTACATAAGCGGTGCCCGCGCTGCTGGCCCGCTGCTGGCCCGCTGCTGGCCCGCTGCCGGCGGCCAGGGCGCGGCCAGGGCGCGCGGTGCCAGCCGGGGGCTCTAACAGCAAGTGCAAGGGCTGAGCGAGGTTAACATGTTAGTGCGTATACACTGCACGGCACGTGCCGGTAGTGGGCCGCGCGTCCGCCGCACCGCCGCACCGCCGCGCCGCCACTCGGCCAGTGCTGCCGGTGCTGCCGGTGCACGCGGTCGGCGCGGTCGGCGCGGTCGGCGCGGTGCGCGGGTGCGGGCCGCCTTCATCGCGCGTATTTTTACAACTATTCATCATCAGAAAATAATTACTCGTGCATTGAACTGACGCCGAGCGCACGCCCTGCGCCGCGCTAGACTCCCCCCACGCAAGGTACCACCGCTCAATTAATTTTCTAGATAATTTGCCATTGAACATTAACTGAATGCACTTGTGGCGCGCGCCGGCTATCTGCCGATGTGTCCGCGATAAGCTGCTCCACTTTATCTTCCGACGATTTTGTTTAGATTAAACCTGTTCCGTGTTTCATCAGTCCAATAATAGTGCTTACCTTGAGCAAAGCGGCTGCTGGCAGCGAACTGGCGTCTCTTTCCATTTCCAGGGTGAGACCGTGTCACCACTGCCACGGGCGCGTGTCGGTGCGCCGCACAAATGTTAGGACGTCGCGAGCGTCAGCACTCCGGAGTGTCCTGCTCGTAGGACTTTGTTGCTCTAGAATGTTTAGGTTAGACGACGCGATAGAAGAGATGCGCACGTGGAGATCGTTCATTTGCTGTACTGGATCGCGTGCCGGGTGTAAAGGTAGAGTCGTGATTTTATTCTGATGAACCAAGTAGCGCATCTATGTGCCTGCGTGAGTTCGTGCGTGCGTGCGCGTGTGAGGAGTGGGTGCGTGTGTGCGGAACACGTGCGTGCGTGCACGTGTGCATGCGTGCCTGTGTGGGAAATACGTGTGTGGTGTGTGCGTGAGGGCGTACCTGCACGTGTGCATGCGTGCATGCGTAGGAAGTACACGCGTGCGTGCGTGAATGCGTGTGTGGGGTGTACGTGTGTAATGTGTGCGTGAGTAAGTACGTGTACGTGTACATGCGTGCCTGCGTGGGGAATAAGTGCGTACGTGCGTGCGTCCACTTGTGTTGCGTGCGTGCGAGCGTGAGTGCGTGTGTGGGGTGTAGGTGTGTGGTGTGTGCGTGGGTGCGTGCGTGCACATGTACATGCGTGGGTGAGTGGGGAATACATGCGTGGGTGCGTGCTTGAATGCGTGTGTGCATGCACTTATCATGCGTGCGTACGTGAGGAATACGTGCGTGCGTGCGTGCGTGAGTGCGTGTGTGCGATGTAGGTGTGTGGTGTGTGCGTGCGTGCTCATGTACATGCGTGGGTGAGTGGGGAGTACATGGGTGGGTGCGTGCTTGCATGCGTGCGTGCGTGCACTTGTCATGCATGCGTACATGGGGAACACGGGCATGCGTGCGTGAGTGCGTGTGTAGGGTGTACGTGTGTGGTGTGTGCGTGTATGCGTGCGTGCGCATGTGCATGCGTTGGTGAGTGGAGCGTACATGCGTGCGTGCGCGCGTGGCGCGAGACGTGCAACCGAATACTGAGCGTGCGAGTGCGACGTAGCTGGGTGTAAGCGTATCTCTGACTGTGAGGTTTTATTTCATCAGCTACACGCTAGGAGGTTACATTGGTGGGGGAGTGTGGGTGGAGGGGGGGCAGTACGGTTGATGGAGGGTGGTGGGGCTCGAAGAGCTTCGGAGATTGTGACGAATAAGAATTTTGTCTCCGCATAATGAGAGTAGCTCTCGTGGTCAGCGCGTGCGTAACGCTTGGTCTGCGCGTGCGCCGGCCGCCGCGCCACTCGGCAGTCTCGCCGGCTGAGGCGCCACCAGCAGACGGCGCGACCCTCGCGGCGGCCACCCATCATCTATAAACAACAACCACCGCGTCACCTCGACGGCGGCAGGTATGTCACCACATTAACGTGTTTAAATACTTTTTAACGAGTTTATAACGAGCGCCCACGCAGCAACGCTCCGGGCAACCAGTGCTCACACCTTGTTGCCTGGTTGGTGCAAAACACTCGCCCCCACTTACGAGAAATAACTTTTGTTGGGGTTGATTCTCCATAATCGTCTTATAAGGAATGCCGCCACCCTTACAAGGGGATCTGTCTCCCACAAGGGCACACGAAGTTCCACCGCGTCGGAGCATTACATCGCGCTACTTACATGTTTAGAAATAACACGGCGCGATGTGGCGATGTGGCGATGTGGCGATGTGGCGATGTGGCGATGGTGCGATGTGGCGATGTGGCGATGGCGCGATGTGGCGATGGCACGCGCTGTGACCTCGCGTACCAGAGATATGGTTTTTAAAGTTTTTGCCCAACATCCGTCGCGGGCGCGGACTACGGTTGATAACTTTAGCCAAGTTTAAAGATAAGAGTTGAACCCATTCTCGATAACGTTTATTACGGTTCGGATCACGCACTGAGCGAACGCGGACCTGCCAGCCGAAGAGAGCCGAGGGCTCCTTTGGAAGGGTGAAGGTTAGGTCCAGTGCAGCAATGTGATCAGACGGGACCTGTCGCATCTCATTGTCTCTATGATACGTTTGCACCTAGTCTGCCTCCAGCGGGGAAGGACCTGCGAATAGAGTAATCCTTGAATGAGTTGAGGTAAATGTCGTTATTAATGAACAGGGAAACTGTGCTGCTAATTATTGACCAGCTCGCGCCGGCAGTAGCGCGGCCTCGGAACCGTTCACTAATGGGTTGCTGATAAAGTCGACTCTTTATGATACCAACAGAGCTCGCCGCTTTGTCCACAACGGAACGTTTTAAAATTATTTGTTAAATACTGGTACACCAAGTGCTTAACAGTGCTTAGCGGCTGGTGCGCCCGGATACCCTGATGTGATGTCGGGTGCTACATTTACAACCACGTGCAGCGTGTCCCGCCGACTGGGCGCGGACACAAGTGCTTCGTACGGATGACATTTATCTCAAATCATCAGACACTGGATGTGACACCAGACTCACGGAGCCGATAGCGATCTGCTGTTAGCATTGTCAGTTCACCGCTAGATGCAGACCTCTCTCGAAGGACTTATCTCGACCGTTGGCGATCGGTTATATTATAGATAATTCTGACGACCGGTTGCTGCGGTACACGCGGTATTGTGGTGACTCCGTGCACCAGACGTGCCCGCGGGACCCGGCGGTCACGCGACACGCTGCGGAATGCCAATCGATAGTTCAGTGAGATAACAGCCTTCATGCTGTACTGTTACTGCTGCCGAAAGTACAGACTTTTAGAGCGTTTTCTTTTATCTGGATCGTTCTGATGATGGGCAGGGAGAACCTCTGCACTATATCAGACGCATACAGATATCACTATTTGACTACGTACGATTGTGTTCCGATTCCCATTCCCACTCCCATTACACCCACGCCCCAAAACATCGGCGTCGCGCGGTGTATCTGTTCGTCGACCTCGGATATTTCAGCACGACCCTTGACGTTTTCGGGTTCGTATCCTTGATCATCATTTTATTCATAGACATTAAAGTTGGCTCTCCCAAGGTGAAGGTTGGTTCCGGAGCAGGCGCAAGTGTCGACGGAGTCGTGCTCGAATTTACGAGCACTTGAGGTGCGTGGCCGATCGACCAGTACGCTCATAATACATCTGGTTAAAAGAGGAACCTCTCTTGGTATTTGCCATGATAGTACAGCTCTTAATGCTGCATCACGGCTTCGTTCAGTAGTATTGTCCCCCCCTTACTTGTACAAAGTGAAGATGGGGATGTAACCGTGGTCGGGATATTTTAGTGCAATATAGAGATTGTAATTTTATTCGCGGGTTGGAATCAATAATTACGAACGGGAAGTAACCCGCGCCTAATGTAAACAACATTTTTATTTCCAAGAAAAGTCTCTGTTTTCGGATATCCCTTAATATAATACCAAAAGCACTGGACTAGTGGAAACCGAAACCAGCAGAGCGCGCGCTGGGATTGTGTTGCCGTGTCGCGGCAGTGGGCACGGCCAGTTCGCCGACGGGTACCTACCGGCCGGTGGCGGGAATCAATACCCTCGATCTCACACGACGAGCGTAGTAAGGAGTATACGTCCCAACTGACGCCACCTCGTTGCAGGCAGGAACATGACTACTTTGAAACGCTGTACACCACCAGGGCTGTGCCTTCGTGTCGCGTTTATGTTTAGTAAAGTTAATCACGCCGCTACAATAATTATAATTACCGCTGCCTCGCCGCCCGGAGACACCGGAAATACTCCGCGGCCCGCTTACACTACACATTTATTTGGAGTGAAAATGCGGAAGCGCGCCTTAAACTCCCGGTGCCGGATATCGCGTTGTTCAGGAAATCGAGCTCCACCGCGACACCGGCGCCGCAGGAACAGCCCTAAGGAACAGTGATGTGGATAGGGAAGCTATTGAAAGAAGCACCGCAGGTTCTGGAGATTTTGCCCATCGGTCAACCTCGCGCGCCTTTCAAACATTTTATTTATCCTCGCTTTCAAAACTCTTCCATGAATGAGACCAGTAAGCTAACCACAAAATGGCGGACGAGGACAGCAAGGGTACGTTCCCCCATAGATTAAATATGTAATTTATCTTGAACTCGTTGTGTATTTCCCGGGAAGCGAACCCCGCTACTGTCAAAGAAACATGTTAAATATTTTTTGAACGTTGGGGGTTAATTTGTATGGAGGCGGCAGGCTGCGTTACGTGCACGTGCACGTGCACCAGCACCGGCACGCGCACCTGCGCGGAGTAGGAGCCAGCGGGTACTTCCTCATTCGTTGCTAATACAGCCGATCCAACCGCCCTATTAGTTGACCGTCTGTCCGTGCAGTAGTTAAGTTGTCGCGCACCCTTTGCTCCGCGCCCTTGGCGGGAACCCTAGGTGGTCGCAGCAACCGTTTGTAGCCTTGAAGGATTCGTTTGCGTTGTTACAATAACCATGTTATTTTTAAATTAGCTCCGTGTTATGTGCAATGAGGTGTTTCGATCGAGACCTGGAGAGCTGGAGAGCTGGAGAGCTTGAGAGCTGGAGAGCCGGGGATGCCGCCTGTTACTTTTATATTACTTTATTGTATTGATCACTAACTCTCACTCCACATTACGTGATCAGTGCCCCTTATTGTAACGTGTGGTTACAAGTTTTTCCAAAATATATATATATATATATATATATATATATATATATATATTGATATAAAATGCTTCTGCAGCTTAACCTCTTTTAACGCTTTAAGGAAGCTTTTTACCAATAACAACAGGCAGCAGCCTACCGTTTCCTGGATAATGAACCGAAACACAACCAGAACCCGCCGACAGGAACTGCTCGGTGACGGCGGCGGTGCGGGCCAACAACTGCACTCAACGACACTGGCTGCCGATCGACTCTGTTCACTGTGCGCGTGTGCGCGTGTGCGCGTGTGCGCGTGTGCGCGTGTGCGCGTGTGTGCGCGTGTTAAATAATAGCCGTTATTTAGGGAGACTACGCAAAAAGGTTTTAAATGGATAACCGTTGACACGCGTCACGGCGCGGTGACGGCTGCGCGGCCGCGTTGTGATGGACGGCCGTCGGATGGAATGGATGCTAATTACAATGTAAATTAGCAGTAATTAGTCTTGAACGTGAAGGAAGCAGGGCGGCGGCTGGTGCGGCGCGCGGCGGTGCCGGTCGGACCAGCGGGTCTACGTGGCGCTTCGAGTACTGACGGTGCGAAATATAATTTATCTTATGAAAAAACAAACAGCCCACTGAACGTTCTCACCGCTGGGACTGGTGGCCTTCTCACGCGAGGAGACCGTCGATACCGTCCATCCACCGCTGTGGCCAAGCGCAGGTACCGGAAGTTATAAGTTACCTACACTGCAATTAGCGACCAGTTGGGTTTGAACCCCCGCCTTGCCGATCCGCAAAGCGCGAGTGGCGGGCGCTGCTGGTCCGGGAGCGGCCCCGCGGCCGGGCGTCCGGCGAGGCGTCCGGCCGGAAACGAGCCGACCTCGTGCGCCATGTTGTTTGTTGTTTATTCTGAATATAAACAAGGAATTTGTACGTATTTATCGTGCGGGAGGATATTACCTACCAGTCGTTGTAATTATCATTATTATCTAATGAATTTAACAAAACCATTAAACATGTGATGTGTGCGTAGAGGGGGTGCGCGCGGGGTGGGCTGCAACACGTAACGTCGAGTGAGCTCGTGCGTTCGTAAGCTTTCTATAATTATTGTATATATTTTCTGAGAAAGACACAAAATAAAATGTTTACTCTAAACCTTTCAAAGAGTTATTAAATAGTCCAATTTAGTAGGAATCCTTATTGTTGTTATTCGTTAGTAAGACGCGAAACGTCGGTGGTGGTGCGACAGCGCCCGGGCGACGGACGAGAATTTATTTTTAATAAAAACTTAGCTAATCCAAGTTATTACTGGCTATCGTATGTAGTGTAGTGACATCGGCTGTCACCGGCGCCGGCGCAACAAACGCAACAATACAATTGTATGAGCCTGCGACTATAGACAGTAACGGGCCGGTACGACTTCCGCGTCTACTTGCTGCTGCACCAAATCTTCGCTAAGTACGCAGTAGAAGTGTTTCGACACATTAATCGATGTCTACCAGAATGTTAGACTTTGTATGTTAATAATAATGTAATACATTATTGTGCCGAAATCCAACCACAAAATGGTAGGGAGGAATCAAACCACCCGCGCAGTATCTTTAAATAAATATATCAATTCAGCCAATACACCACATCAACACTCTCATTCGTTGCTAATAGAACCACAGCTCTCCCCCGAATGACCAGCCGTTCTCCCCCCGCCAAGTAATCACCACTTTACCGGAAACCAATAACTTTACTTCACAATTGACAAATCATTCGTCCAGCAATTTTTACATTAAATCTTATTTCAATGTTCTTACAGTTTACAAAGGGTGTAAGGGTTCCCACGTAACAACTTCAGGGACCCAAGCCAACCTCACCTGCTCGTGGTGCACCCTGCTAATCAACAAACGAGGCTCTGGCTCCCGCCAACCCGCGTTCGGCCGGCGTAGTGAGAGACGGCCCAAATCCCCCAGTAAGAAGCTCTACAGACGACGACCCCTCGTGCTCGGCACTGCGGCTTTGCGGAGACGGGATCAATCGATGTAGAGATCTTTGGGGGAGGCCTATGTCCAGCTGTGGACGTCTAGCGGCTGATCTTGATGATGATGACAGTTTATAACTATATTATTCGTGTACATTTATAATTTAAAAGCAGATTTAATTTAATAAAGTGTACAATTATAAGCCGACAGCGCAGTGCGCGAGTCGCTGTTGTAATGGATCTTAATAAACGAGATGACTACATGACCTAACACTAGCTCAATTAATTATCTATTTATTAATTACCGAACTCATTGCGTTATGTAAGTACAGTGAACCGGACGGCGCTGGTCACTGGCGGCTGCCACTGGAGCTGTACTGACTCCGTGAGATGTATGCCTATCTATCGCTATGTACGCAACAGATCTGCGATCTGCGCGTCAACCAGAGGTCCGACGACATGACTCCGAGCGACTCGCCCCCAGCGCGTGCGCCGCGCACCCCGCGCACCCTCGCACACCCGCGCACACCCGCGCACCCTCCCTCGCACACCCGCGCACTCCCGCGCACCCTCGCATACCCGCGCACACCCGCGCACACCCCCGCCCACTTCGACGCGCAATCGCTGCTTCCGGTAATTAATAAAATGTTACACAAACCGCAGGGATCTATAAACGTGCACATGTTTTCCGGTAAACAGATTTAAGGGAATTCCTGGTCTAAGTTCGCGGGCTGGTGGTTTTCCTCATGAAGTTTGTTATATATTGCCAGCGGCAGACCGGCGCAGCGCTAGTGCTGCTCGCGCCTAGCCCACGCCCAGCCGACGCCCAGCCGACGCCCAGCCGACGCCTAGCCGACGCCCAGCGCGCGCCCAGCTCTCGCCCAGCCGGTGGGACCGTAGCAAGGCGCCCTGGGGTACACGATGTCCTCAGACGCGGAGGCCTGCGACGAGGTATACCATAATTGATTTAATATTTTAATATGGGAGGTGGCAGAGCTATGTGTGCGTGTGCATGTGCGTGTGTGAATGTGCGTGTGCGTGTGTGAATGTGCGTGTGTGTGAGGCCGCTCTTATCTGATGGAAAGTGAAGTTGCGCAAAAAGGAGTGAAAGGTTTTAAAGCATAACCCGAGTGGGTCACCTGTGGCCGACGGGTCGCAAGTTCAATACGTAGTCATCCAGACCCAACAGAGACCGGAAAAGCCATTTAACTTTCCAGATGACTTACAATGGCAAACTTCATTTGAAAAGACGGAAAAATCAAATTTACTTTATTACTGACTTCATTTAGAAAAGAAACGTATCTCATTACTGTGTGCGTTACTGCATCGCACTGCAGCTCTGATGCGGCACTACAAATTCAAAACAAAGTTGCAGTACCGCTCTAAGGTAGTCTCGTCTTGCAGGAGGCACGTATGAAGGGGGAGAAATTTCAGGATGCGCTTGTGCATCAAGGCAGACGCATACAACCGGAGGCTCCACCACCCGTACAGGCTTGGACTGAAAACGAGGAACAGGAGCGCTCCGGAGGAGACCCTGACAGCAGGACGAATAGCCCCGCAGAGAGCAGGCGACTGTTAGGCCGCGCCGAAGTCCCTCCTACGAAGACCAGACTGCAAGCTGGTCTCACGCTCGGCGTGCGGGGAGTTTCCAAAGAAAACACTAAAAAGAAATCGTCGAAACTTCAACCCCTAGGCAGTGCAAAGAAGCAAAAGACAAAGTTTCAGAAGAGGAAAGAGAAGCTTTTCGCAGTACTGAAGCCGCCCTACTTCATCCTCACCATGATTGCAGTAACAGTAAGTCAATCTCTATTCGCTCTTCCGGTTCCGGTCCAAGGCGCGCCGGAGCTCGCTTATTAAACTAGATATACTATAGCTTTCTCGATAACATCTCTCAGGGTGAGGAGCGCGATGTATGCTTTACAAGCAACAGCCACATGCATGCCGAGTGAAGTCGCGGAGCTAATCCCTCCTGTTGTTTTCGTTCACGTTAGATTTGTGTCCACGCGTGGGGCACGGAGGCGGTGCGCGCGCAGCTGGAGTGGGCGCCGGGCGCGTGGTGGCGCGAGCCCTGGCGGCTGCTTTCCTACGGCTGTGTGCACGCCAGCAACGCTCACCTGGCCCTGAACGCGATCGTGGCGCTCGCGGTGAGGGTGCCCCTCCAACAAACGACACAAAACAAATTCACTGCTATTGGACTTAAACTTACGACTCTGGTCTGCGAGACGGCGGATCCTCTAGGCCCGATCGCCCGTTCCCTAGACCCATACCCCGGGTCCAGGTCCGGCATCTTACGCTGTAACAGTTATGATCGAGTTCAGCGACACGACGCGCAGCGTAGACCTATTCCGAAAAAAGTTTATAACAAGTGTCCAATGGAAGGTAAAAGTTTCCTCACCCCCCGTATATACGATTGTAAATTTGCACTCGACACCAGGTGGGGTGGCGGCTGGAGCTGGAGCAGGGCTGGCGGCGCGTCGCGGCGGTGTGGTGCGGCGGCGTGGCGGCGGGCGCGCTCGGCGCCGGCGCGCTGCAGCCGCGCGTGCGCGTGGTGGGCGCCTCCGCCGCGGTGTACGCGCTGCTCACCGCTCACCTGCCCAACGTCTGCCTCAGGTACACCCAGGCACAGCGGCAGCGTACTCATGCTGAAACGCAGAAATAGTAATGAAGCAGGCCGGGCTTACCACTTTCGGAATGCTCGCTTCGCAAATTCCATTTGACAACAAGGCGGGCGGTGACGCGACGCGGCGTGCTCGGCGTGCTCGGCGATGGAGGTAGCCGTTCAGGGGCTCCGGCAGGATAAATCTGTCATTAGGTTACATTATACTAGAATACGATGATTATAAATATTTTGTACCAGGTTCGGTCACATCCCGCTTTGGTGGTTCCGGCCGTTGAGCGTGGTGGTGCTGGCCGCGTCGGAGGCGAGCTGGGCGATGTTGCGTGCGCCGCCCGCGTCCGCCGCGCGCGCCCCTGTCGACCAGGCGGCGGACGTGGCGTGGGCGGCGCACCTGCTCGGCGCTGTCGCCGGCGTGCTGCTCGGCTTCGTAGTGTTTAACGGTGAGTCGGCCGCCGCCCGCGCCGCGCGCACCGCCGCCGCTGTCTCCGAATGCGAGTGCGGTGCGACCGGCCGCCCGGACACCAACTGATTCCGGATTCCACACGAACGCGAGGCTTCCTTTTTCCTGAAGTAACACACTTTTATTATTGCGTCATAGTTTATATAAAAATTAAAAAAATATTAAACTTTAACGTTTCAGGTGAAAATTATAAGAACCCTTACGTGGTGGCGGGCCGCGTGGTGTCCGCGGTGGGCTTGGTGGTGGGCGCGCTCGTGTCTGCGGCGCATTTCCTGCTCTTGTCCGACGTCGACCACTACACCTGAAGCGGCCGCAGCCAGGGGCCGCGGGAGAGGTCCATCACCAAACAATTACAATTCGCGCGAAGAGATTTGAAAATGACTTATAGTTGAATGTGTGCGCGACCTAACTCCGATCCGGTTTAAAGACAGTCGGTGCGGACTGCGACTGCCTGTTTCCGTCCGCCATTAATGAATAAGGTTGGCTAAACTAGAAAACCTACAGTCTAAGTGCTCGTGGTGAGCCGTCGCAGGCCTTTGCGACGCACAAGTGTTTACATATCTAACCCGTAGGCTCCGCCGCCTAGCTAAGATACAACCGCTGCGGCCTCTGCGACAAATGATGCTGCGGATAGAAATAAATATATTTTGTAAATTTTTTAAGTGAAATTGTGAATATCTGGTGACTGGGTTCCGTTTCCGGTAGTGCGAGCCTGCCGCAATACTCACGACTACATGTATTAGTTGATAGAACTATCCCGAGGACGCGACACGAAATTGTCCTGCAACACGTGTATGTGTGTGTGCGTGTGTGTGCGTGTGTGCGCGTGCGTGTATCGCAGGATAATTGCGGCACAAACTGAACAGGGTTGATGTGAATCAATACAAGAGGTGGTTAGGGACAGTTCGTCCGCGGCCGCGCGCTGCCACCAGGTAGCCGCGTCGACCGCCAGCTCCAGGAGCGCGCGTTAAGTATAAAGTACGAGTACAAAGGATGAGAGAACAAATAGATTTAAGTGATTGTTTAAGTCTTCCTAGTTGCTGAGGAAGTTCTCGAAGACATTTGTCAGTTGGATGAGAAACGTCTTCGGTGACTTGTCAGCAGCGTTGCAATACATCACGATATTACTTAAGTGTACTAGGTATAGATAAGCAACGGACCCTAAACCTAAGCGGGGACAGTGTCGGTCCGAGTTGTCGCACATGGGACGGTTCTGTTTCTGTGGCCCGTTCTACGGGCCGGGGCTTTGGTGCAGTGTGTGGGGCGTATGTAGCGTGTGCCACATAGCCCGGGCCGCGTGGACCTCGGTTGGTGCAAATCAGAGCCTAAGCCGGGGGCTGGCGGGGCACTGCTCTACTGGTTAGATCAAAATAATTGTACAAAACAAAAATTACATCACATGTTTTTTTGTAGTAAAATGATCGTTAGGTTAAAGTTTATTTCTAGATAAGATTAATTAAGCGTGAATTGTTGTTAATTCGTAAATTGTTTATATAACTAGTCGTTTGTTATCAAACTGAGCAAAACTCCAACGTCTGCCACTGGCTTTTGTTATAAGGCGAAGAGAAAAATGATGGAGTTTCAACTTATTGGCAATGGTTTAAATGTGTTCGCGTAGTGCCGCTGCTGCGCATGCGCCGTGCGGCTCACACCAAAGAGGTTTAGTTCTAGTCGCGCCGAGAGTTTGTGGCGCGCGCATCGACATATGCGCATGCGTACGTGACCGTGCCGCACCACAGCTGCTGCTCGTTTGCACGGGCTGTGCCCGCCACGTGCTGTCACGTGTAAATACTAGTTAAATTATAAGATTTTGTACTTAGACCTTTGTGTTGTTAATAAAAGCAATGTTATATAAGTTTAAGTTATAGAGTTTAAGCGTGTACTCGTGTTTTGCCTGTGCGATTGTGCGGCGCGGACCGGGCGGGGCGCGCCCTTGTTGTTGTTGTTGTTGGGTGCAGCGTCGTCACGCAGACGGGTGGTTTTGTAATCTAGTAGTAACTGATAAGGTACGCTACCTTATCGCACAGGGTTGTGACTCAGTGTGTGACACTGTTGCACTCGCAGGCGAGTGACGCCGGCCCAGGGCCCGCGTGACGATATTTTTACATTTTAGAGGTTGAGCGGTTTATATGCGAAGACAAAATAAACTCGGAATATTACTGTTTGTCCATTTATTTCATTTTACTTCCAGCACTAAACGAGAGTAAATATTTTATTGTTTATTCAATACAGCGTCGCAACAAGTTTTGACTTGGCGCTAAGTAACACGCATCATCGCCGGCAGGCGTGTCTGCGCATGCGCGTGACTGCGCGCGCGCGCCTCTGCGTCAGGATTTGGTGTAATTAATGTTACTGGTACTGTGTACCGTCAGCACGCCGCGTGCGGTGCGCCGCGTGCGGCGGATCGCCTTCAGTATTAGAGGCTGTGTGTGGTGATGACGGAGGAGCCAGTTCATCTTCGTTTGTTGACCCACATGTTTTATTAAGAAAACCCGTTAAAAACTATCTGTACAGTATTTTAGCTAATCCACTAAATATAGGCGGACGGAGGGCCCGTTGCCCCGCAGCATTTCGGATGACGCTTGCATTCGGTCCCAGCCGGCCTCATCTAGCAGCCTAGTTGCCGGCACTGCACCCCGAGTTCGGTGCAGCGGCACTCCTGGCAGGGCGTGGAGAGCTCCGCGATGATCCTCCCCACGCGATACATTTGTCCATAAATGTTGCAGCCGGCCAGCTTCAGCAGGCCCGGTCCTAGCCCCGCCGCGCTACCCTGCGCGGCGGGTGCCGGCCGCTGCTGCGACGCCGACTTATGTTCACCGAAGTCAGGTGTTTTGGTTTCCTCGAACGGTCTCGCCGAGGTCATCGCTTTATGTGTCGTTGCTAATTTACCTAACGGCGACTTTTTGGTCGCGGTGGGCTCGAAATGAACGGTCACCGGACGTGGAGTGGTCATTTTGATAGCGGTCGCCTCACCTAATATCAGGTGATCGATACGATTTATTGTATTTTGCAGATTATGTTTCTTTTCAGAGGTGTAGGGGATGCGGCTCGAGAGCGCAGCTGCCGTGGTGACAGGCTTAAATGATTGCGTTTTAGTAGTTGGAGTAGGCATGGTAATCGGTGCCGGTGCCGGTGCTGGAGGTGGGGCCGGTAGTTTCGTTGCCGGCAACAAAAATTGTTTCAACGGTGCAGAAGTAGTCGTTTCGTAACTTTCGCTTAGCAGAAGTTTCAGAACAGTTCCGAATGAGAACCCTTCGTCGTCGTCCTCGTCCGCGTACTCCTGCGAGCTGTTGCTGTACGCGTCTACTTGCTCGTCTGCTGTTGTTAATTTGTTGGGTACACTAGATTCTGTCGCGTGTGTTTTCACGTCGCTCATTGCTGTTTCTAATGTGGTATTATCTGATACCTTGGAGTAATTATAGTTTATTTTTACTTCGGAGGGCACGATGGCCAGGAATGCTGTCGAGGTACTCTTTAGTACATTCGATTCCTCGACAGAGTTTATGATGGCGACAGGCTTCTCGGTCGTATTGAGGGACACCTGTACACTTCTGGTCGTAAGCGACGGCGGTGTTGGTGTCGACTCGTTCACTGAAATGAAGGTGCAAGTGCAAACGTTACTTATCGATAACATTAGTCATAAAATTAATCATTAAGGGGAGCTGAGATTGCATAAATACCTGATGCGCAAACCAGCTCGCCACAACAGCCGTTGGCAAACGCCCGCGCGCACCCTGCCGGCCGGGGATGGTGGAGGGAGCAGGCTCCTCGGGAGCAGTGCAGCTCTCCCCACGAGCAGATGCAGGTGGAACAGGCCACACTTATCGACTCTCCTTCGAGGACCCGGCGCCCGTCTTCTGACCGACATTCTACAAGTAAAAAGTACTTAGCTACACCTTCGTCCCGCGCAAGGCGGACGGACGCTGGATCAAAGGTTACGCGTGAAGAGGCGTCATCTAAATGATAGTCTGTTCAATGAACGGTGCATTCCTGAGCTGCTCTCCAGTGCGAGTAGTGAGTTACCTTTTGTTGTGTCTAATTGCATGGAAGTCGTCAGATGCGGTACGATGGAACCCGGAGGGGTGCTGGGGTACGGCGCGAAATAATCCTCGATGATCCCCGGATCCTTTGGTACGAACCCTCCTGCAATAAATTTCGTTAAAATATTAAAACAGGAAATATTCCAGAATTTGCGAATAGCAAATATAAAGAATATTATTTCAATAGTAGAAGAAAGAAAATGAAGGACAAGAGCACCTTCGGTCTCGGCGGGCGGCGAGAACAGGCTGTCCGCGGGTGTAGCCAGCTCAAACTTGGTGCCGTGGCCAGGCAGCGTAGAGGATGCCCTGTTCACCGGCGGCGGGTTGTTGCCCAGGGTAGCAGCGAGAGTAAATTCGCGCAGTGCCGTTATAATGTCTCCGTGACCGGGGTACGAGGGGTACTCGTCGGCGAGGTCAAGCCGGTGGCCGGCGAGTGGGTACTGCGGCAGATACTGCGGCGGGTCCACCTTCTTCGACAGAAATACCGGAAACTGCGTCGGAAGGTACGAGTCCTCCCTCCTCGTTGCGAACGGGACGTCTTTTGCTTCAACGCTCGGGTAATACACCGGATATTTGTCCTCTGATTCTGGCGCGGGGTACATCAGAGCCTCCTTTGAAGACATCTCGTCATCGACGACGGCGTCAGCTGCGACGAAAGGAATTATCCTAAAAATTAAATAGAATCTTAACGGCCACCTCACCGTATATCAGCAGCAACGTTTTGGTGCCAAACGGTAAATGGTTCGTACTTTAGATTAGGCAAGGACGGCGGCAACGTCGGCTTACTGTACTTGTACTGGTAACCTTCGCTGGTCCCCTTAGCGGCCTCGTGGGCGGCCAGGCTGGAGGCGGCGGGAGAGGTGCTGTTCGTTCTCAGCGAACTGACCAGAGAGCTGGTCACGTTGATTGCGTACGACTCGTCCTCGTCAAAGTCTCCGTTGTAGTTTCTGTCAGTTATTATGTCGTTCGGGTTGTAGGTGTGGGGCTGCGCGGCGGGCGGGACGCTGGGCACCCGCGCCTGTGCGTCTTCCGTGGCGGCCTGTCCAGGTATCTCGTCCTCGTTGGTGAAGTTCATAGTAAACGTCGTGGAGGAGAGCTCCGTCGTGCAGTTGATTGTGCCATTAATAATAATCCTGACGGAACTGTCCGGCGGCTCCGTTGCGTTCTGCTCCATGGTCGTGCCGTCCGTCGCGGGAGCAGCTGTTGCAGCAGTTGTTCCCGCGGCTTTAAATGTCTTCGGGCTGTCTGTGGTGGTAACATGTTTAACCGGGTTAGGGTTACGGGTTTTTGCAGGAGAGTCGCTGGTTTTTCTTTTCACTTTTGTTGTTGCAATGGACTCTTGCTGATCGGCCGATACGATGGGCGAAGTTTTTTCAGTTACCAGATTTGCTAAAACGGTGGTAGTGTCTTTCAGTGGTGGTGGTAGTGTTACGCTGGCGGGAGCGTTACGGAATGACCGATCTTGATTACGTATTGAAACTGGCGCGTCGTCCAGTCGCGCTTGAAGATGGAATCCAGAAAGTCCTAGAACAAAGAGCACATGTGTCCGATAAGTTGTCAGATTGTTTCTTTATAATAATACGTTTACGCTTTGTGAATACACAATACTAATAAGCTTTTTACCAGGATTTAAAAAATATTATTACAATAAATACAGCACTTGGCGTTAACTGCGCCGGCAGCAGGGGCTCCCTCCCAAGGAGAGGATCGCGGTTACTCAGCAAGTCAACTTTGGCATTATATATTCTATAAATTGGTGAAAAATGGTAATAAAAAATATAATTAGTAAATAAATGAGGAAAGACAAGTTTTTTTTAAAATACCTGGTCGTTTTTGATGAGTACATTGGTACTGGTGCGGGCAACACTGGCCCGGCTCCAACAACGCTTTGCAGCCCATCAACGGCGGGGCGCACGACAGGGACTGGCAGCGGACTTTGCCTCGGAGGCAGTAGCACTGGGCGCAGTCGTCACCCGCCTCTGGAGACGAGGTGCGCTCCCCTTCCGCGACCCATTTTCCGCCAACATTGCAATCTGTAACAGAGCCGTTATAACGTTACCGAAATCCGCGTGCGTACGCATATCACACCGCAACATGCAATAAATAAGAAATAGTATGATCACCGTGTAAATGGGAGTCATCAAGCGGTCCGGTGCCGTCGTGGTCGCAGCGGTAGGAGTGCGGGCAGCAGGCGCCTGGTGCGGCGCGCGCGCGGCAGCCGGGCGGCGCGGGCAGGCAGCGCGGGCGCACGCAGCGCCGCTCCCCGCCCAAGCAGAAGCAGAGCTCGCACGCCGTGCGCGTGCCCATCGCGGAGCCGGCGCCGTACGCCGTGCCGCCTTCCACGCACACCGGGAACACTGTGCCAACGCTCGCCGTCAATGCACCGTTCGCTTAGATTGAATCATTCGATGTAGACAACGCTGCGCGCCGGTCAGCTACCGGCCGCTCGAGCAAGCATTACACAGCAAGGGTCGTACCGTGCGAGCTGGGCTTCTCCTCGGGGTACACGTCCTCTCCGGCGAACCCAGTGCGGCCCACGTCGGCTACGGCGTCTGGGAACGAGAGAACTCAGTACAAACGAACACGTCGTGACGAACACGCAACGAAACACGCGACCATCTGAACAGATTAAGAGACTGTGTTACAACCACACCAACAAAATACAACGACAGATCAAAAGAAACTGCCTCCTCTCCGATTGCTTCGCGTCAGCAGGGTTGCGAGCTGCGCTGACAACATAACTGTTGCGAAACGTATCACAAGGACGTGTTACGGATCCAACCGTTGCCCACAGTGTAAGCTTCACGTCGAGGATCCAGGAGGCCCTCCTTGTACTGGTTGAATCCTGAATTGGTGTCGATTAGTTTCAAGTGACATGGCGCCGTCTGATGGTGCCGCCGCGAACTAACGGAATAGCGTTTGGACGCGATGAAACGGTACTTGCTAGCAGCTACCCTTTGGTAGAGCAGAACTTGCCATGGCACTGCAGCTCCGGGCAGCAGGCGCCTTCGCGGTGCGCCAGGTAGCAGTGCGGTGGCGGCGGGCCCGGCGGCGTGCTGCAGGCGAGGCGCCGGCAGCTCAGCGCGCCGCGGTCGCACTTGCAGCGTAGGCAGGGGTCGTGTGCGCTCACCACAGCACCCTCGGAGAATAAGCGCCCCTCCGCCTGGCAACTTATAGGCTCGTTCCCTGTAACGTGATTCAGTCACAGTACACGGCGCGAGGATCCACCATCGGCAGGTCCATCTCGTATACGTTTAATCACAAAATGTGGAGTGCTGGGGATATAACGAGGAGACCCAGTCCCAGCCAATCTCCTCAATTGCCAATTTCACCTGCCCGTGGTGCATCCTGCAGATTAACCAACGGGGCTCTGGCGACCGACTAATGGCGGTATAACCATTTATCACCGACTGACTCAAATACTACAGACCGTAATCGGGCAGCAGCGATATTGCTGCGATCACCAACCCGTCTGCCAAGCGTGCTCATTATTGGCAAAATCCTTACATGGTACACAAAACATAAACACGGCCTCTAGTGCCCGCCAGCCCCGCTATTCCTGACTCTGGTAGCAGTTATGACATGGCGGGGCAGGGGATGTTAAGAATCTCCAGAGTAGATTCCGCTGTCAACCCCGACGACTGGACTTGGCAACGTACTACGCACGCTTCTTGAGGACCGACAAAAAAATTATTGAGCTGGAAGAAGCAGTGAGCAATCTGCATTGGGACATTATAGGGATGTCAGAAGTCAGAAGAGAGGGGGAGGATACGACAATCCTTAAATCCGGCAACTTGTTCCACTACCGGGACGGCGCTCGACAGTCGCAGGGCGGAGTAGGGTTCATCGTCCGTAAGCCGCACGTCAACAACAATGTAAAAGTCGAACCTGGGCAGTGTTGAGAGCACTCAGAGATGCCGGATCGACTGTCGGTATATCCAACTGTTGAAGAGATTGTACCAATTTCGAGAAAGAGGTAAACCGCCGAACCCCACTTGAATGGGCTACGTTCGAGAAACTTCGCAAGGTCTTTTCGTCCAAAATCCTTCAATGCTTGAAGATCAAAGTCTTCGAACAGTGCGTGTTGCTAGGGATGACCTACGGCTCCGAAATTTGGTCGCTAACTATGAGCCTTATAAGACAACTCAGTCACACAGCGGGCGATGAAGAGGTTAATGCTTGGAGTATCTCTGCGTGGTCAAATCAAAAATGAGGAAATCCGCAGAAGAACTAGAGTCGTCGACATAGCCCTACGAGTCGCGAGGCTAAAATGGCAATGGGCGGGGCACATAGCTCGGAGAACCGATGGACGTTAAGGTCTTAAAGTGGTGGAGTGGCAACCCCGCACCGGAAAGCGTATTGTTGGTAGACCCCCCACTAGGTGGACAGAGGACATAAAAAAAAAACGCTGGGAGCCACTGGATTCAAACAGCGTAAGACCGTGGTTTGTAGAATACATTACAAGAGACCTATGTCCAGCAGTGGACGTCCATCAGTTGAAATAATGATGATGATGTGGAGCCTCACTAAACTTAACATCTTCGTCTTCGAACAACATCAGCTAGTTAAGGAAACTGTAAGCGGTCGATAACTAGATCCATGCTGCATTACCTGTGCTGTGCTGCCCACGTTCCCGCAGCCTCTCCTCTTCTATTATAATTTTCGCTCTTACCCAGTTTCCGCTGCTCATCTTACTGTCCACCTACCCGACGCCAGACTATAAAAACTAATACAAGAAGCTTTGCCGCTGGGAATATTTGTAGTGGGGTGTGCCGCCGGTCGCAGTTACAGCTGCTGTAACCGTGAAGGTAGAATATGAAGGACTCACTTGAAAATCTGGTGCGATGCTGTTGTTCCAGGTAATGTTCAGCGTCGCCCCCGGAAGCTTCTGAAACGGTGCATCAAATAATATGAACAACTTGGTGCAGTTGTAATAGAGTATAATTATGTCCCTAGCGCTCACTCCCACCAGTTTTTGATTTTAATTAATGTATAGAAGGAGTAAGAAAGAGACGTCGGGAGAATGGAGACGCTAATTCTGAACCCTACTAGGTTTATAAATAAAGACTGAGGCGCACGTCGCGTCGCGTCTTGTAACTGAAAGGAAGAGGAAAGGTCCCGGTGACAATGGAAAGACGAACGGGATCACCACCAGTAATGATTGTTGTGTGTGAGCTGCACAGTGTAAGGCACAGAGTGTTCGAGCACTCCTAGCAAGTACTCGCACTGCACGCTGCTGGCAGGGCCGCGTGGCGCAACAAATGCCCCATTAGGACGAAGCCGGCGACAGCGGCCGGAAATCCGCTCCAAATGTTTTCGGTACATCTAAATGATTGATGTTGACGAAATACATCCCAACGTGGTGCAGTTTGGGAACGTACCGACAACTTTCAGTTTCACTGTTAATGACTTAGTCGGAACGCTGTCAAAATTTTTAAAAAAAATTAATATAGACAAGAGTACTTATGTAAGTTTATCCAGTTCAAGTTAACTGAATTTACTAATGAGAACATCCCCGGCGAAGTGGTGGTGACGGGCGGCCGCGGCCGCGGGCAGGCCGTCCGCACAAAAAGGAAGCTTTGTTCGTATCCTTATAGAGCAAGCAGGCGGTGCGCGGGTCGCATCTGCTCATTGAAGACATTGCCCTATTCCCGTAAAGGCAGCTGGTGGGCGCTGCCGCCTCCGGAGAGCGCGAGTCGCGGGCGCGCGATCACGTCGTGAACTTGAGCCCGATCGCGGCGGTCGTGCACGGGGTCGGCGCCGGGGCCGAAACGTCGCGAGGTGAACGACCTCGCGCCGCACGCCGCCGCACCCGCTCCTAGCCCCACCGCCGCCGCCGCACGAGCGGGTGGGGGCCACCTGCCGAGATGAATGGACCGGGTCCGCGCCACGTGCCACGCGCCACGCGCCACGCGACACGCGACACGCGACACGCGACACGCGACACGCGACACGCGACACGCGACACTCGCTGCGGCGCGATGTCATTATCTCATCATGGAAACTCCTATCCGATATTGCCAAATTGTCGCTGCAAGAACTAGACCAACGCAACAAACGGCACGGTTAACTTCCGGCGCGTCGCGGGTGGCCTGTAGGCTGCACCCCGCATTGTATGTAAACAATCAGCAATGTGAGACAGTAGCGGTTTCCGGTTCAGAGAGCACTGTACCTGCGATCTTACTGCAGTACGAAGCGGATGCTGCGTATTGATGTGTTTATGGGCTGCGCTTTTCGTCCACTACCGGAAGTATGTACGTTTTGCCGCACCGCAATGTTGTAGAGAAGGCGGAAACATTGAGAACGCGGCGCCAGCCCAGGGCACCAACCTCTATGCACTCATCGACTCGTCACTTGTTCACAAGCTTTACTCTTTTGTCAACAAACAGGCCGCGCCGGGCCCGCGGTGGGCGGGTGCACGCAGCGCAGCCAGTGCATCGTGCGGCCGGGCTGCGGGCGCGCCCACGCTCACTCAGTGGACAGTTTATGATGCTGACGATGTAAGCGCATGAAAACCACAGCGAGTTACAGCTCATCAGATACTGGGTGCGTAGACCCTGGTCGACGGCCTGTTGTGACGGACTGTTATGTAAATGCAATTAATTATATGGAATAACTTTTCAACGGAGCGCAAAATATTTAATTGTGTAAATTATATTAAGCAGGTAGCGGGCCGGGAGACGACACCAACAATACGAGATCGTGCCACTGAACCGGAACTATTTGCTTGGGCAGGAGTCTGCGCCTGCGCCGCGCTGCTGTCTGCTGTCCGCTGCACCGATCGCACCGCGGTCACATGCTTTCGCTGCTCAGACAATGGACACTCTAACTGACCCGAATACCAGTGCCAATTGTCTTATTTTGTGCACACGCGTTGACTTAACGAGCCGTATGCGCCACGGGCAAGTGGGGAGAGGTGAGGAGTGGAGTCGTCGCCACCGACCGAGCGGCGAATCTAATTGTGGGAGATACCTGAGCCTAGATACGTAGCCATCTCCTCGTATCTAGAGTAGGATCTACATAACACAGAAATTAGGCAAGATACAATAGGGGCGCCCAAATCTCCGGAATCTCCAGCCCAGGGCACTGCCGGAAATGGAGGTCTACCTCCACTGAAGCCTGCGGCGGAGAGCCCCTTTGCAATTGCACCAAACAACTATGTAGATTCGATATGCACCACCTTTTGCGCTACAGCCTGTCTGCCTGTCTGCCTGCGTTTAATTTTAATTATAATTACTTTCTCCTACTTAATTATGAGTAAAATTAATATTGTTCTTGAGAAAGAGCAAAACCAAGACCAAGAGCGAACGGAGATGACCAAAACTTATTATGCAACACCAAGACCTAATGCGTAGGACTAAACGAAAAAATTAAAATTCCGTTGGAAGTGATAAGTTAAAATATTTATCACAACTTGAAGATGTGGTGTTCTTGCTCATCAGCACTCCCACCTGCACGAACTGGCGCACAGTGCGGCTCCACGGCTCCACGGCTCCACGGCCTGCCGCGGCGGACGTGGCGGACGTGGCGGACGTGGCGGACGTGGCGCCAGCTCGCCGGAGCCGCGTGATGTTCTGTCCGGGCCGCGGTCGGTGCATGTGAAAGTCAAATATAAATAACCCATTGTGCGCTGCAACAGTCCCACTCCCGTGTAACTGTACCAGGCGACAATGCGGTTCCCACGGGGCACGGCGGCGCGTGGGGCGCGCGACGCGGGACGTGGGACGTGGGACGTGGGACGTGGGACGTGGGACGTGGGGCTGGACGCGCCGCTCGCGGCTCTAATGTATATTTGTATGTGAATTATTGCGTGACTTGTAAACATCGCGCTATTCGACGACAACTTAGTTGTCGCACAGTAGTTTTAACTTATATTTGGTGGAAATTGGAACAGATCAACGTGTAGCAGCACCCCCCGACTAGGGTTCGTCGGCGTGTGGTATATAGCTAAAGCCGGAAATGGTGAGACCCAACGGAACTAACTGAACTATAGCTTCACTAAATAGCATTGTGTTTCAGTATGTCATGAAGTGTGCGCCTCCTCCCTCGCCTCAGTTCCCACGGCGACAAAAACCAGTTGTCTGCCGAACTCTGTCGTCAATTTCCACCTATTTATTTATATTCAGTTAAAATAAAAAATTTGCATTAAGAGAATATAACCAGAGCTACACCGGGCTGCGGAGACGGCCAGATTCATTTATTTATTTATTATGCTCTGTCTACAAATATACATGTATTTGTTTCTTTGCATAAAAATAATGAATATTTGAAAGATTATGCAACATGCAGTTTCAACGCTGCTGGCTGACAAGCTGAGGATCGCATTTGGTGGAAGACATTGGGGCAGGCCCATGCCTATATCCAGCAGTGGATAAACAAAGGCTGATAATGATATAGCTTCACTTGCAGACAACCACTGCGTGCATTGCGCGACGAACAACGGGCGCGAACACATTAACTGAACCAACAACTAGAAAACAAATACTTTTAAGGGCAACATTAAACCAAAAGAAAGAACGATTACAATGGAACTAATGTAGACAACAAGGACTAGATATTAGACGTCTGCGACTGCAGTGGGATGCAGAACTGCAGATATTCCAGTTCATTGGACCAACGCACTTCGATCATCTAACTTCTTCACAACTGCACGCCAGTGACGGATCAATTACGAACGGCGGCTGGGTTCTTGCAGAGGGAACAGCAGGCCTTCGCATTTGTATAGCTTACTGCCTGGTGCCTCGCCGTCCTCCCGCCTCAACTGGAGTCTCCTTTTGCTCATGACGCAACATTTAAAGTACAATTTCGGTGTAATTAACAGGTGGAAGCAGTATTTCATTGCGGAGCAAAGGTCGTTGCTATATCAAGCGCAAGTCTGGCCTCACCTGGAGTATTGCTCTCATCTTTAGGCGGGAGCACCTAGATGTCAGCTGGGACCTTTAGACTCGGTGCGAAACACAGCTGTCAGAATTATCGACAACCTTTGCTAACGGACGGTATTGAACCTTTTCCTTTTAGGAGAGATTTTGCCTCCTTGTGTGTGTTCTACCGCCTCTATAGCGGGATGTGTTCTGATGAACTGATTGACATGATGTCGATAGCCATATTTTATCATCACACCGCTCGCCATCGACAGGGAATTCATCCTCATACCCTTGAACCGCAGCGGCCACGTACGATTCGGTTCCAGAGATGTTTTATCCCGAGAACACTCGAAATATGAAACGAGTTACCTGTCGAGGTTTTCCCTACGAGCTACAGTATGAAGTTCTTCAAAAAGGGCGTGAAAAGGTTTCTGCAGGGTCGGCAACACGACCAGTGATACCTCTGGTGTTGCTGGCGGTCACAGGCTGCGGTCACCGCTCAACATCAGGCGGGCCGCTTGCATGTTTGCTACCTAAATGGTATAAAAAAATAATAATAATAGTAAGCAATTGGTTTATAAACAATTATTGTCTACAGTACATGGCGAGCCACATCCGTCCTGTAACTCGAAATCTCAATCCCCCGATCCAGCGCCGTCAGCACCCAGCCGAGGGATATTATCCAAGAGGTACTAAAATCTTCTTCCTGCACTAAGCACGGTTAAGCAGCAGGCGGCGGCAGGCGGCGGCAGGCGGACAACTCGGACGAGATTGTGAAGCTCGCAGTGACCTAAACCGAAGGTTTCGCAGCCGAAACGGAACTGTCCTTTGTTATGGTAACTAGGAGACTATTGTAGTCACCGAACCACTGACACAGTTTGTTTGCAGCGGGACCACGGGAGATGACGCGGAGGAGGGGCACGGCCGGTTCGGGTTGACCCCGACGGCCCCACGGCACGTTAGTCCGCAAAACATTTAGGTTTCTCAGGGCACAGAGAGTCATTCCTAACGACATGGCCACTGCTAACTGCACGTGTGTATAGTAAGTTTGTCAAGTTCCTGTTGGTTCACTGGGAATTCAGGCAACAACGTTACCAATCAATCTAAACATAAGCTGGCTGGCCTCAGTCGCGTGTTCCATCGTCGGTTTGCATCCATTTGGACACCACGTCATGGAACCTTCGAGAACTGTAAGGAGCAAGCTTTGGGAGTAGTTAGACATTGTACATGCAATACCTGTAAGCAATTGCAATTCGTAAGATGTGCATGTAGCCATTGGCTGTGATGACCGACTGACCACCTGACTTTGTGTGAAAACCTGAGAGTGTCTGAAGTGTTCCAAGTGGCGCGCACGCGCAATGTCGTACTCCACGGGCCGCGTTACTTAATACCCCGCGGGGATGTATTCGACTTTAATTAATTTCGCACGGCTCAAACGGTGGCATCATTCAAACGAACAGATATCCTCATCAGCCAACGGATTCTCACACGAAAAGAAGTGAACGCGCCGCGCGAGGAGGCGAGTAGTAACACGCCTGCCACACCATCAGCTCGAAAACAACGATAGAGCACAGTTAGAGAACCAGTACTACTCGAAAAACATTTAGCCGTATGCCCTGGAGCGACGACTCCGTGTGAACCGGCCGCGCTTCCTCGAGTTCATTAGCGTTTGATGCCGAGTAATAATTATATAAATCATAGCGAAGGCCGAGCCTTCCACCAGGCAGCGAGAGTCGTGGACGCGGCCTTCTGAACGATGTCATGTTACTTACGCACGTGTAAAACTCGGCTGCCGCATACTCCGTCGCTCGGAGCCCGAACGGAATTAAAAAGGGGTGTACTCACAGTTTAACGAATCTAATGTTAATGAAGGACGCGCGGCCGGCAGGGCGGTAAGCGCACGCGCATCTCCTCAAAAACAAAAACTTGGAGACGTTCGCCAAAACCGGCGAGCAAATCAAAAACAGGCGGCGCGGGGCCCTCGCCGGCACGTATGTCACGGGGGTCGTCGGCCGAGTATTTGCATGAACAAAGGACCTGCGGAAGCGCGCGCCAGCAGCAGCGCCTGCAGCAGCGGCAGCAGCGGAGCCCACATGGCGACGTGCATCGCCGACCGAGCCGCGCGCTCTACTGCCGCCGGCGAGCGCGGCCTGCGCCCGCGCAGCCGCGCGCTGCCACCGCCGCCGCGCCCGCCGCCGCGCCCGCCGCCGCCGCTCGCTCACCCTCCCAACAATAATTCCATTGCCGCAGTGCAGTAATTAGTGTAATTGCGATCTTATTTCGTGGGTCGATTACCGCGCGGCCGGGCCGCCGGTTGCACCTCATTCACCCGCACGTTGTTCAATAAGACTACAGGTTGCGTAGGCGCTGCACCGGTGCTGCTCCGTCGCTGCCCTGGCGCTGCCCGCCGTTTCGTCCCGTGCTGCATGACTGCACGGCTGCACTTCTACGCGCTGGACACTGCTGAGTGCGCGACAGAAGATTAAATTATTAGTTGAGTGTAGTCAATGAGAAAATCGCGTTAGTCCGTTTGGCAGCGCCCGGCGGCTTCACTGCGGGAGCTGCAGCTGCTGCAGGTGCTGCGTATTCCCGGACCAAAACGGTGATCTTTTGCATAGAGTAAAGAAGGGTCGGAGTTGGAGTAGTCTATTGATGTTCTAGTGTAGCCCCACCGTAAACCGTTCGCACCGATGACACCTACCGTTCACACTCCGCAGCGCGCGGTGCGGCGCGGCGTGGCTCGGCGCGGTGCGGTGCGGCGTGGCTCGGCGCGGTGCGGCGCGGCGTGGCTCGGCGCGGTGCGGCGCGGCGTGGCTCGGCGCGGTGCGGTGCGGCGTGGCTCGGCGCGGTGCGGTGCGGCGTGGCTCGGCGCGGTGCGGCGCGGCGTGGCTCGGCGCGGTGCGGTGCGGCGTGGCTCGGCGCGGTGCGGTGCGGCGTGGCTCGGCGCGGTGCGGTGCGGCGCGGCGCGGCTGGGCGCGGTGCGGCGCGGCGTGGCTCGGCGCGGTGCGGTGCGGCGTGGCTCGGCGCGGTGCGGCGCGGCGTGGCTCGGCGCGGTGCGGTGCGGCGTGGCTCGGCGCGGTGCGGTGCGGCGTGGCTCGGCGCGGTGCGGCGCGGCGTGGCTCGGCGCGGTGCGGTGCGGCGCGGCGCGGCTGGGCGCGGTGCGGCGCGGCGTGGCTCGGCGCGGTGCGGTGCGGCGCGGCGCGGCTGGGCGCGGTGCGGCGCGGCGTGGCTCGGCGCGGTGCGGCGCGGCGTGGCTCGGCGCGGTGCGGCGCGGCGTGGCTCGGCGCGGTGCGGTGCGGCGTGGCTCGGCGCGGTGCGGTGCGGCGTGGCTCGGCGCGGTGCGGCGCGGCGTGGCTCGGCGCGGTGCGGTGCGGCGTGGCTCGGCGCGGTGCGGTGCGGCGTGGCTCGGCGCGGTGCGGCGCGGCGTGGCTCGGCGCGGTGCGGTGCGGCGCGGCGCGGCTGGGCGCGGTGCGGCGCGGCGTGGCTCGGCGCGGTGCGGTGCAGCGTGGCTCGGCGTGCGTTTACGTTTCTATGTAAGTTTTATTTAGCAGATATTGTTATGGTTAGTAAGTGAGACCTAAAGTAATAAATATTTAAGTGATGAACATTGATTTATTAATGACCAGGTCATGATCGCCGCTGGTGCCGCCGGCGGGGCCGGTGTCGTCGGTGCCGTCGGTGCCGCCGCCGGCCGACGGGTTTTCCCGAGCGCGGCTGCGATCTGATAGCGCGCTCGCGGTCTTCCTCTGCGGTTTCCGGGACACCTTCTCAGGTTCGCGGTCCTCCGTCGCTGCATTCCGCTGTTATTTATAAAGGATGACATCGTGTCATACATTGCGATACTAATGTTACAGGTTTGACCGTTTGTCATACGAGTGTCGGTGTCACGTTGTGTGCAGCGCGTCCCTCCGTGGCCTTCGGACGAAGGGACGCGTGGAGCCTGGCTGCTGCTCAGTCTGCGAGGGAAAACAGCAAGCGGTGTGATAGCAGAAAACATTTTCCGAGTTTCTCCAAGAGACAAGATCCGAAAAGAGAAAATTAGCAAACTGAAACATCAGTTGCAGATAGGACAAATGTGTCACGGCGCTGCAGAACCTTGTCTAGAAATGAGTAATGAAGGTGGAGAGATGATGACTAACGATACCAAATTCATCATAGAAACTGAAGGTGGCGCGTCGCCGCAGGACCGGTGCCAGCGCGGGCGTAAGCGAACAGTAAGCTGCTGGGATTAAACTGGAACTACTCATCAATCATCCGAGTTGTTATCAAACTATTTAACGACAACCAATACAGGGCGGTGGGGGCGCTGGGAGTGGGCAGTAGGGCGGAGGGGGTGAGAGAAGAACTAACGTAATGGGCGAGCGGTTGAGTTTTTGTTGCGGTGCAATCTGAACCGACTCGCAACAATGTATGGCGGTGGCGATGGCGGTGGCGGTGGCGGTGGCGGTGGCGGTGGAGGGAAGGGGGATGAGCGGGAGAGGCGTGCCAAGAAAATGCGCGGGGATTATTAAATATGTGTTGGTAATTAACCCGTTTCCCGGTAACCGACGTGAGGGCCCGCGGCGCTGCTCCGCGGACGCGCGGGCGCACGGGCGCGCGGGCTCCGGCACAGGTTCTCTCGGACTTCATGGAATCGGTGGCGGTAGTTATGTAGCGGTTCAGGGCTGAACCTTTCATTGTCGACATGGAACATGAACGTGTTCACATTATTGTGTTTCGATTTAATGAACACTGTTCCGGTCTACTGTAACGGCGCTGGTGGGCGAGCGAGGAGGAGAGGAAACAATGTTAAGACCAAACATTCAGTCGTGATAAGTACATTTAAAGATTTTTATTATTCGGTAGTCGAGCTTGGAGCGCTGCGCTGCGCGGGGCGGGGCTTTATGGGGACAGGGTGCAGGAGGGATGGCGTGCGGCGAGGGGCGCGGGCGCGCCAAAACCGCGCGCTCCTACGTCCCGCGGTGGTGGCGTCGCTGGATCCCGCCGGATACCGCCGGCAGCCTCCCGCCTGGCACACCCGCTGACATCAGCAGTGATCACTTGTTTAAAGTATCCCATGACCACGTCGCTCGTTGGGTGACCACTTAGAAGCTCGTTAGTGGCGGTTCAGTTCAGTTAGGAAAGACTGCGGCAGTAATGGTCACTATTACAATATGCTCGTTATGCTTTCCTTTTCAGGTTCTGTCCTGGAGGTAGTTCCTTCTGAATTTCGCTTTGTCAACCCGATATGTACATTACATCGATAGCACTAAGACAGTACATCCGGTTTCCACGGTACGCAGGCGAAGAATCATTGATGCCTTCTCCTTTATGCATAAAAAAGATGTAAATCAGGTCCCACCAGTAAAATGCGTACCCCTCCCGGTCGGCAACGGGGGTGGGATGGAGCAGCTTGTCTAAACAGAATGCCATTGTCGTGCTATGTGAGGAGCGGCGGCGCGAGATGCCCGAACCAATAACCTGACGACTGACTGGTATCTCCTCGCAAACCAGAACGCCAGCCCCTTGGGGCGGTCACGGTCCGATTCAAAGCAAACGGATATACTTTTCTAATCCTGCGCGACCTTACTTCTGCCTGTGGTGAGAGAACGCTGCGAGCACTGCCCCACCCCCACCCCCAGCGCACTCGCAGGTCACTCACCATACCTAGAACTTTTGTAATGAAATTATTTGCGGTGAAAAATTATGGAAATTACAGCTCTATATAATGAAGTTGCAGTGCGTGTGCCCAGGAGTCGGGCTCCGTGCTGGTCAAGGCGGGAACCACCGCGGCGCAGCAGCCGCAGCAGCCGCAGCAATGACGCAGACAGACTAACAAACATTTACAGGGCTTGTGCGGTAGGTGTCGGTGTCGCTGGTATCTGTGTGCATTTTATCGCACAGATAAAATGCATGTAGTTTGTTTTTGCAAGTCGATGAGCGGAAGTTGTTATCTGGCAGGTGATGCGGGCGAGCCGCGGCCTGCATGCCATGCACCGCATCGTACCGCATCGCACCGTATCGTACCGCATCGTACCGCATCGCACCGTATCGTACCGCATCGTACCGCATCGCACCGCATCGTATAGCACGATATCCCATTGCATCACACCGCATCACACCGTATCGTACCGCATCGTACCACATCGCACCGCATCGTACCGCATCGCACCGCATCGTATAGCACTATATCCCATTGCATCACACCGCATCACACCGTATCGTACCGCATCGTACCACATCGCACCGCATCGTACCGCATCGTATAGCACTATATCCCATTGCATCACACCGCATCACACCGTATCGTATCGCATCGTACCGCATCGCACCGCATCGTACCGATTCGCACCACATCGTACCACATCGCACCGCATCGTACCGCATCGCACCGCATCGTACCACATCGCACCGCATCGTACCGCATCGCACCGCATCGTACCACATCGCACCGCATCGTACCACATCGCACCGCATCGTACCGCATCGCACCGCATCGTACCGCATCGCACCGCATCGTACCACATCGCACCGCATCGTACCGCATCGCACCGCAACGTACCACATCGCACCGCATCGTACCGCATCGCACCGCATCGTACCACATCGCACCGCATTGTACCGCATCGCACCGCATTGTACCACATCGCACCGCATCGTACCGCATCGCACCGCATCGTACCACATCGCACCGCATTGTACCGCATCGCACCGCATTGTACCACATCGCACCGCATCGTACCGCATCGCACCGCATCGTACCACATCGCACCGCATCGTACCACATCGCACCGCATCCCAACGTATCGTATAGCACCGCATCCCACCGCATCGTACCGCATCGTATCGCATCGTTCCGCATCGTACCTTATCACCGGAAACCGTTTAGGTAGGTACCACCGCAGTTTCTGTTGCAGCCGCAAGCAACATATTTAGACAAACAGTACTGTGCGAATGTACTGTGTTCCGGTTAGAAGGGCGTTGTAGCAAGTGAATCCATTGGGGTAACGAAAAACAACTAATGTTTTAAAGTGACGAGCGCAATGTGATGCAGTGTGTAACTTCCTATCTAGCGCCGCGTTGTTATGTGCGGGCGTATCACTTACCGCCAGGTGAAGGTCGCGCTCGTCTTGTCGTGGCCTTAAATAACAAAAAATTGCCAAGAACAACTTCTGAACGAGAGGTAGATTATTGTGTATGATTGCGCCGCATTGCACGACGTTGCCTTCCAAGCTGCATTGCGCGCGCGCACCGCGTGCGTTACGCGCATTAAATACGCATTCAGTTATATAATATAACAAAGTTGCGCTGCCGAGCACAGCGCGTCTGCCAACTTTAATAGTCAGCATTAAGCGCGGGCAGCAAGGTAATTACGGTGTCAGCGTTTTATTGCGCAGCCCCGCAGCGCCGCAGCCGCGCGCCCGCGCAGCCGCGCAGCCCTATCTCTCGTCGTCGCCGGGGGCGCGGCGGCTCTGCCGGATGGTTGCACCTTTGCCACAAAACCAAACCAAGTGGGCAGCGATCGCTCCGTGGTAACGTGTCTCAATACAGATTGGCTAAAACTATAAAATAATGATTTGCGTATAATCAATTTGTCCGGCAGTGGCGCCAGCGGACTTGATTATATTCAAAATACGTAGGATTCTAGTTTGGCGGCACGGCGGTGACTGTCACGGTTTTCTAAGTATTCGTGCGGTCGGCCCCTCGCCCCCCCGTGCCACCCTGCCACCCTACCACCCTGCCCCCTGCGGCCAAACAGGACTGGTAGAGTTACGCGCGCGATTGGGCGCGGACAGCGCAGGTGGGGGGGAGAGGTACCGCTATTCACAACTCCTTTGCTAAATTAAGGAGAACTACTGTCAATAAATAAATGTTAGTTTATAACTTGAAATGAATACATTACACTATATCGGACGCACACGACTAGTCTGGACGGCAGACAGCAGGTGTTTATTGATCGTTGTCCCCGGAGATGAGTGCCGCGGACGCAGTACTTGACTAACAAGTACGCCGCTAGATGGCACTAACCGAGACGTTTGCAGGTTCCGCCCACAGATGGCTCTTACTCGGCCGAAAGCCAAACGAAATGCTTTAAAACTGGTTTCCGTAAGCATTCATTGCCCATCATCGTTTATGCATGTGCAGAACAGTATCCATCAAATAAACTGTTGACGTCGTTATTAAGATGAACAGAGGAAGATCTTAGATTGTACGGGACACATTGCGCTGCCGACACCGGGCATTTGATTGCATGCGTTTAAACGTTTTCTATTTGTTAACAGCCTAAAACGTTAAACTTCACCGTATGTATTAGTTTCTCTCGTCGACGTCATCGCGTACGTGCGAGGAGTACTCGCTGAGCACTGCGGCGGGCGCGGCGGCAGGTCCACCAGCTCGGCTCCTGCACCGTAACCAACGTATTGAGCGAGGTGCATACATGGAATGGAATCATTGTTTCCAATTGTATATAACACAGTAGACGTTTCCAATATCCGCTGTATGCACGTCAACTTTGAGGAAAAACCCATAACAATAATGCAGCGGATGCAGGTCATGCATCACTTCGTAGAATAAATACAAGGCTAAAATGATGGTTAAAGATGTACATATTTATCAGAAGTAGCTGTTGCCGGGGCGGTCTGGGTGGTGCCGGCGCGGTCACCTGCTCAGGAATCATTGTCCTTCGCTTTAATTAATTATATACTACATTATAAAGTCACCGTAATTATTTGTTTAAAGTGTATGCATGTGTTATTAGTTCTAACGATATTATGATATTATGCATATATGTGTATGTATGTATGTTGTATGTATGTATCTATGACACGCCGAATTTCCGGATATTTTCCACATTATCCTCATCTCCCACATTTTGCATGCGGGGGTCGCGTGCACGGACGCCGGCGGCGGTAGGGGTGGCGGTAGGGGCGGCGCGCATTTATTGTTATATATACTCTTTGTATCAGGTAATATTATTTGGTGTGCATTAAAAAATTCTCTATTCTAGGTGCCACCCAACGCCTAAATCTGCCGCCAAACTGTACTGCGCAAACATTACTATTCCGGTTTGAAGGGCGCTGTAGCTAATGTATTTACTGGTGCTGTGTATACCGCTTAATTGAATAAAACAAAAGTACGCAGTGTCTTTGCGTCTCGGCTCGCAGTTGGTGTGGTGTGTAGGGTGGGGGTTGGGCGAGGGGGTGACGCGGGCGCGGCTGAGCCTCGTCTGCACCAGCTAAACGTGGCGCGCGGCGGCGACCTTCAGCTGCTGAAGTTAAATAAACAATCGGGGACCGCGATGAAGGCGCGAGATTGACTAACGAAGGTCGCTCGTCCACAGTTAGTTGATGGTGCGCCTCTCCGAGTGATCAGACACAATACTCCGACTGCCAGAGTTTTCCTCGAGCGAGCTACATACTGCAGGCTGCAGGCTGCAGGCTCCAGGCCCTCTCGAATACTAAATTCGCTGCAAACGTTTACTGCAACTAAATTACGTTCATGGAAATAAAGCATTCGAAATGTTTTAGTAACGCGATGTGGTGGGGCGCGCGGTGGGCACGCTCGGGGCGGGGTCGGGGCGGGGTCGGAGCGGGGTCCGGGCGGGGTCCTCGTGCACCAGCAAATGTTTCGGCGGTATCGCCTGGACTTCCCACTGCATGCAATACTATGCTATGCAACGGCCGGTGGTCACGCGCGATCTCACGAACATGCTTCCTGCAACATAGTGTTTGTGGTGCGCTCATCGCGCGTATACTGACCGATCGTCTTCGTGTTGGCACAGGCTCCAATGCACTCCTGACACATCTGTCTCCGCAGTAATCCTGTGGCGCCTTCGAACTAATAGGCCTTGATGGGCGATGCCGTGCACCTCTCGCCAGTTGACATGTCATAACAGCAACGCTGTAACGCGCCTCCAAGGCCCGAGCTGGCCGAGCCGACCGAGCCGACCGCAGCGCTGACGCAACGCGCCGCCGCCGCATCAATTATCGGATGATACACTGCGCAATATCTACGACATTGTTTGCGCAACGTGCTTGCGAGTGCCAAACACTCCGGCGCACGCTTGACACAGCCAGCGCCGGGGCCTGGGCGCGCTCGCCTGCCGGCCCTTTCGCCGGGTGAAATCGTATTAACACGTTTCAAAGCGAACAGCGCTGTACATGCTGCATGCCAACAAGGAGGTTGTACGTTTACAGTGACGAGAAGGTGCTCGTAACCTGCACGTTTTCACATATCCTCAAGTTTCCTATAAGCTCATCTCATCGCTGATTAATATACCAAGCTGCATTACTCCTGCAAACATTCCTTACTTCCTGGGTGCAGTCCTTGCTGCCAGCCCAGCATAAATTAATACGCTTATGAAACATGAATGTAGCTAAACGCAATAAATCTCTCTTCGAGATGTGCACTCGTCTTCCTGCATCACACCTGTCCTTGCAGTCCGGTTCTAAGCAGGCTGTCCTCACCATTACTGATCCATTGCAAAAGAACAGCCGCTCTCCACGAATTCTAACAAGTGTTACTGTGTAATTAAACAACAATTCAATAGACCGACTGACTGTCAACCTTGTCTCCGAGCACACGGCCTGGACCGGCAGGATCCACCGCGACATCATCCATAGAGAAAACAATCGCAACGAAACGTTCGTCCCGGTGGCTCCAGGCCTTTAACTGCATCAGTAAAGGTATAACCTGTACCAATGGAGCGGTCAGCTGGTTGTACGGAGCAGACTCTGCACTGGAACAGCAATTTCCCTTATTAACATAATGGCTATTTACTACCGAGGAGTAACACATCACTACGAGATTAACATACAAAGCGGCGGGTGTGCACGTTGTCGTGGGTGCAGCTCCGTGCGACTTCCGCCGCCGCAAGCCGGCCGGGCCGCTCGGCGCCGTTTTATATTCCCCGCGAGACGTACCGACCGGTACCCCGACCCGGACCCCCACCCCCCAGTTGCAATTGTTTTAGTATCGAAGTGTCCGCTCACCAGCCCCGCAGTTGCGAACGGACACAAAATTATTGTGAAGGTGCGGCGGGGCCGTTATGGATGTAGACACCGGCCGACAACCGCGAGCGGTGACCTGCCGCGCCCCGCCGTCGCCAGGCTCACCGTTAACGTGTGACCGGTGCAAAACGGCGACACGGAGGCGGAAACAGCTAACGGTAAAGCCCGTCACGGTGTGGTGTGGTATCTCTGCTTAGAACGAGGAAACAGCGGAGGCGATGTCCGAATCATTATAAAAAAATATGTGCACAGCTGCAGCAGCGTGCAGCGATTGTGACATGCAGGAGTGATTGTTTGCATGGTTGTCGATGGAGTCAACAACAAGGACGAGCACGGCGCGCGTTCCTTGTGCCGGCGGGTGCGCGTGCGCCGCATTTAGAGAACATTAAACTCGGCTCCACGCGTCAACACAACCGGTTCCTTGGGGCGGAGCCTCGTCATCTACGTGGATCTATATTCACGGAGGTGCATCATACTGACTTAGTCGATACAGTAATAACGTCGAGCTGATGTATTTACACTGAGCGCCGCACGCCGCACGCCGCACGCCGCACGCCGCACGCCGCACGCCGCACGCCGCACGCCGCACGCCGCACGCCGCACGCCGCACGCCGCACGCCGCACGCCGCACGCCGCGCCCGCGCATCGCAGACACCTTTAGGCTAGGTTAGCTGCAAGACCAAGTTGCGGCGGACGCGGAAACTTCGCCGTTTGTTTGGAAATGTGAAGGATGCGATGAGCGGGAGAGCAGCGGGAGAGCAGCGGGAACGACCACGTAATTAGTAAAGCCGCGCGGTGGTGGGGAGCTTCAGAAAAAGGCAGCGCTGGACGTAGCTCGACCACTTTATTACTACAAAATATAAATGTATACATGTATACAACACGAAGGCGACGGTGTCGCTTCGGCCGCGCAGTCAGGCGCTGGCGTCACCAATAAATTAAACATTAGTCAACATCGCCAAGTTGGGAGCCAGCGAGCTGGGACTGCCTCTGTTTACTGTCAGTCATCCCAACAAGCACTGTGTGCCGCGTGGACTCGAGCTGTGACAATTGACTCGGATATATATCCGTGTCTGCCATGGAGCGTTCCGCTGGTGCCCAACTTGTCGTAATACTTCTTAAGTTATTTTAGTGGCGGCCAACTTGGTCCACTTGGCTCTGCAGGTTGTTGATGACTTCCTCGGGCACTTGGTCACCGAGGATCAGTCTCAGGTCGATCTTCTGGTTGCCGGGGATGGACTCGTACGCGGCCAGCTCTATACCTTCTTGCACCTGATGACACAAACAAATATTTTTTTTATCCTGGTTTTTAATTTATCCTGGTTTAATTTATCCTGGTTTATGTTTGGTTTGTTAGTTTGAATAGAAGCAAAGAGAAGCGGCAACTAACAATAAAGAAGTTAACCGACATGTCCGTTTGGAGCCCTCCGCGCCGGATGCTGCACGTGTTATGGTTGACACTGAATGCAGGCAATGCATTCGCTGCAGCGCAGCTGTACGGTGATAGTTCTAAAAGGGCTGAACCGATTTTGATGTGCGTTTGATCTTTTTCATTTTAATTTAAAAGAGGCAGGTGCGCGTGCGCGTGCGCGTGCGCGTGCGCGTTCAAGGAGCTCACATAAACTAGTTGTTAATGTTTCAAAAGTTTAATTTTTGTTGCGCTTTTCCTGTTTCTAATCTAATACAGGTTACTATTACAAAACTATTGATAAAACTAACCTTTTGAATTTCGGCATCTTTGGGGATGAGAAACGTGTTCTGAGCCTGCTTAATGGCTTCCTTGGTGAAGGCGGCACCTTCCCTCTGCGGCGCGGCTGTCGCCGCCGCCACCAGCACCAGCACCAGCATGTACAAGGCGACCTTCATGTTTCTCACGTTTGTTCTCGACACGCGTCTCTGTAACAAATAATCGATAACTACCCCTGACTCCACCCCGCCACGCACGGTCCAGCTTGCTTCTGCCCGCGTACGTCGGCGCGTGATATCACAAGCTGAGGGTCCGCTCGCCGAGGTCCACTTTTACCGTTGACACATCAATTTCCACTTTGTACAATTGAATTAGAGTGTCCACATGCGATGCGATGCGATGTGAACAAATAACACTTTCGCTTGTTATCGCTCTGGCGAAGGTATGCTGGTGGCTCACCTGCTACGCAGCGGAGTGCGGCGCGCGCCTCCCCTGCCGGCTGATATAGCCAGCCCCGTCGCCTTCACCTAAACCCCCTGCCTCCCCCCGCCCCGTAACACCTCCACCGGCCCCTTCCCCTACCAGTAAGCTCCCACCACCCGCTGCACTTTCACCGCGCCATGCGCCTGCGCAATGATCCGGCCGGCGGGCTGGGGGGGCTACGAAAGCTGCTCGTCTCCTTAGCGGGCAGGTTAATAAAAAAAATATTTTCATACACATCTTTCAGATGTTGAGTACTGGACGAGGGCAATCGGTTTCTTGTAACATGTTCTACAACATATAGCAACTAGAGTGGCTGGGTGGCGGCTGGGGCGGCTGGCGCGGCTGGCGCTGCTGGCGTGGCTCGGGCGCGTCTACTTCCGGCCGACGCGCGCTCACGTAACACGACACACTCGTTACATAAAACTACATCTTCACTACTTAACTAGTGAACTACTTAGGCATCTGCGCGAGTGATGCTGATGTTGTGTAACTATGGCGTAGCCCGTGCATGTGCGCAGACCACCTGCTGCGACTGAACGGCAGCAGCGCTCGGCGGGGCGCAGCGGGAAGGGGACACGATAGATTTGCTTCGAAAAAGAGAGTCGCTGCAGGTGACGAGATGAAACCATTCACAGAAGAGAGCGAAGTGAATGCGTTCGCCATGTGAACCTGAAGGGTTCTCCGTTGCAGCTCAAGCGACGCACCAAACATTTTGTGGAGACTGGAGCCGTTGTGATTAGTACCAAGAGAAACTTAGATATAGTTACAGCTTAATAAATATACGAGATGATTGAACAGCTTGATGTGAACGTGGAAACCGTCGCAGGCTTAGTGGCTCCACGGTGATAAGGACGAACACCTCGCGCGCAAATGGAGTTGTCTGCGCAGTAGTCCGCGCTGTTGCTCTGCCCCGCTGCACCGCTGCACCGCCGCACGGCTGCACCGCTACACCGCTACACCGCTGCACCGCGGCACCTTGCGCAGGTACGTAGATTCGCTTTCAGAACTGTCCACACCTCTTACATTTGACAGGTGTGGTATGATCACTTAGAGGCTTATGTGAACTGATGTATACCTTAGCAGTGCGAGGATGTATAGCAATTGGATAACTGGCTGGCTTTTGACGGTTATTGCAGAAGCTTTGATTGGTGGTGAAGACGCGGGGTCAGGCGCTACTGCCAAGGAGTAATGTATTTATTAATATTACTGGATTACAGTTTAAATGAAGTTTCATCTGGTGAAAGTAAGGTAATAACACAATTCATCTGGTGGCGCAAGATGATTGGGGTTGCCGAAGACTGTCCTGGTGTTCACAAACTTTGGACTGCTGGAGGATTTATGTAATACGGAGGGAGACAGGTTCATTTATCCAGCTCTGATGCAGGCTGCCACAAATATGTATGAATTAGATATATACTGCAGATGGAGCTGACGTCGCTGCTGGCTGGCCCAGTTTGAACTGGAGCGGGAAGGGACCGGTTCGCCGGTTACGTCCAGCGCGTGATGAAAGTGATTACCGTGTAAAGCCATCATGGTCATTTGAAAGTGAATCTTGAGCGTCGTTGCACCGCGGCCGGCGGCGGAGAACGTGGTGCATCCAGTTGTTGGCACTGCAGCCGCCAGCGCACGAGCAGTGCACGTCGCACCCTGCGCTGGGGACCGCGAGTCGCATTTTTTTTTTAATAGGAAGGGCAAACGAGCGGACAATTCACCTCGTGGAAACTGAGGGTGTCGCAGCTGCGTTACCGACCTTCCGCTCCAGCTCTGTAGTAACATTGGCTGCAGCACCGTCCAAACCGGAACATGGACACGTTTACATTACGCGGCGGTCTCTTTCCCCACGACTTAATTATTCCGACGTCGCGCGTGACCCTGGCGACCAGCTGACACACATCCACTTTCATTGTTTGCTGCGTCCGGATAATCTCTGGTCTGCAGTAATTCTTTGCATCAATTTTCTGTGTTATTAACTATTGCAAGAGCTTCAGAAGGTGCTCTGCGTCTGTGCGGAAGTTAAGGCTTATGTTCGATTTTAACACACTGAAATACCTTCGGTGATGTCTTTCAGTGTATCAGCAGTTTCCGAGATAGCCTACGGAACGCATCGGTGCTGCTCAGCATTTGCAGCTAACATTCGCACCCGGTCAACAGGTCACCGCGCAGCGCCTGCTGTTCATATGTACGGGCCACGGCACGCGGAAGTGCGCGCCGGGCCATCCGAGCCTCGAGGTAGAAAGGCAACGCGCAGACGCAGGCGCAGGCGCAGGCGCGGGCGCGGGCGGGCGCGGGCAGAGCGAGGAATCTACTATGTGCTCGCCGAACTCTGACTTAATGTCGACATTATAATTAGAAAGGCAAAAATTTATTATAAGTTATGGCGCGTGCATACAGCTGCCGCCCCTCCGCCGCCCCTCCGCCGCCCCTCCGCCGCCCCTCCGCTGCCGCACCGCCCCGCGGCGCACGTCACGCGTTGCCACAGCAACCAACGCATTGCACTCCGCTTCGGGGACGCAGTAGCTGGTCAATTATTTGAAGATGGCCACTAGCAGTCAGCCGGGGCCGCCGACTTTAACGTTTAGGTCGCGCTTTCGGATTGTTAAAGCACTAGAATACTAGAATACCTATTCACCGGTTTCCTCCTTCCGTTTATTTTTTATTATAATATTATAAATTCATAATTATATCAACACAACATTCCACTCTGTTTTAAACTATACGGGAACCCGAGCGGGCGAGCCATACACCAGCACCGCCGGGCCCACCGCCGGGGCCACCGCCGGGTTGGTTCCGACACGACAGCAGATTTTCAATTTACTTTCCTGCTATTTAACAATAGTTATTATATTATGAGGATATTCTTAATTACCATGTTTTAGTCTGAAAATCTGCTGCGCACAACCTCTCACAGGGCATTAGCGACAAGCCCCGGGCGGTGACGGGCGGACTGGACCACACGCAACTCTCCGTGCGTGCGCTCGCGTCACTCTGATGGCTCCGGAGAGACTCAACACGATTATATTTTTCTAATGGACCAAATAAAAGCTGCTTGCATTTTTTCTCTTTGGGCGAGCTCAACGGCTCCAGGCGCACTGCAGTAGCCAACCTGGGCGGAGGCGGAGCCCCTGGACACCACGTTATTTATAAATAGCTTCCAGGAGAAATAACAATAGAACTTGCGTTAATAATGCTTCGGTTGGAAAGTCCTGCGGAGCGCCGCGCGCGGGGTCACCCTCGCACGGGGGTGACGTAATGCGGACACACCGCCGCCCCGTGTGCCCCGTGAGCACGGTGACGCGCACGCCACGCCGCTGCACCCCTGGTGTGTGCCGCGAGGTAAGGTAACAAGACTTTAAGACTGGCCGCGCTGACAACCGGGACCAACTCCAAGTGCCGGATGTCTGCATGTGGGGTGAGGGGCACCGCGGGCCGCTGCGGGCCGCCCCAGGCCGCCTTGCGCTTGGGGTCGAAGTCCAGTGGTACAGTGCAGCCGTACCAGTGGAAACCCGCAATTGCTCTTGCCGAGAGTGTCGGCGGTTGTCGACGCTGCTGGCGGTGCCATCAGGACCAGTCTCTCTATCACCAGTTGAAACGCTGTTTGTTATTTAATTTGTTGTTACATTGAGTACGTGATGGGCAGTCAGCGGACGCGCTGAAGCGGTGGCTCGTGAAGAGGATGTGGCGACGCAGCTCCTCGCCGCTGATGGTATGCTGCACATCACATCACTCCTAACAATGTAAATAACTAACTGTAAATGTAAATAACATTGACAGTACCGCCGTTACTGCATTTCCTGTGAAACAGTCCATTTATGCTTATCGTTTGATGAAGTCCAAATGACTTTACGTGTAGTGAAATGGACGCCACAGTCATAGACCATCTAAACGGCCCCCAAAATGGAAGGGATTCTCCAAAGTACTTTCTCTTGTATCTCGTAATTATTTAGCAATAACCGGCGAAGCACACGAATGAAGACATCTCAGGTCACAGCAGCACTTGTCTTTACTGTTCACTGCCACGCCACGTCTCGCCGTTAGAAACAAATGCACTGGTGGCTGTGAAGGTGTATCATGAAACTTGTTCATAATTTACGTGTTCTTTTCCCCAACTCCTGGGGCAGAGGCGGAAATAAAAGCGAACGTGTTTGATGAGAGTCCCCGAACCTTTCCTGCAGATCCAACCCGTACATCACGTTAATACGTTGCATACAGAAATATATCCGAATGCTGATGGAAGCGAACGAGGTCACCCCGGAAGGATTTTCGGGCGCGGAATATCAAGGATTCCAACAAATTCTAAAGCGGAGCTGACCTGGTCGCACCGACCGGCAGGTCGGCTACTCGCTGCAATAAATCTGCATTTAGTCGCGAACTGACTTTCTGTTAAATTAACATAATGCTGTAGGTGCGTTGAATCGAGGAAGGCTTCGAACTACTCCACTGAAGGGACAGAAGATGTATCATCGTCTCAATTTGTACAACGAAGTTAACAGATTCATACCATCCATCCATCCATCCATCCATCCATCCATACCTAACTTTCATTATATTTTTTTTTATATACACAATCAAGCATTCAGACGAGCGGCACGTGCACCTGAAGGTAAGTGATACGCCCGCCCACTACAACGTGGTGGTAATTAGGATGGTATATAGTACACCACACTGCGCTCGCCGCCTAACAGTAAATGTTGAGTCTCATTAACTTTGTTATTATATTAGCTATAGCGCCTTTCAAACCGGAACATAGTAATTTGCACAGTACTATTTAGGGGCGGCAACAGAAATTATGGTAGTACCTAGACGCTCTCCGCCAGCAAAGACCTACCACCAGTAAAGTAAGCCTCGAGTCCTGTAAGAAGACTTTTAACCCGCCGACTGATTGATTGGTGTACAGTTAGTTCATCTCGCGAAGTTAAGTTGACCAGGTCTAAAGGAATAGTGATATGGTGAACAATTCCACCATTAGTCTGTGCATACAGGATGCAGTACATATGCGATATGCGTGCAGTATGGTGCATCCGTTGTAATGTTTAGTATGTACTTCCGTTTCATCGTGGAAGTTACTGATCGAGTTGATGATTGTATTGTCATTAAATCGGCGCAGTGAACGCAACGGCTGGTTAGAAGCAGTTAAAAAACCTGAGCATGACGACACCGTTACGTAAAATTACGTGCCAGCAAAAGTGAACTCGAGTTTCAATCATGTTACTTATACGTACTACAAGGTTTGAACCAGTTTACTTATAAGATAAGCAGCGCGCGCCGCTCTCCTGCGCAGCCTGCTGTGCAACGCGTCTCTATCTATACGTCCAGAAAACATTCTTCTAGTGATACCCGACCGTATACTACAAGTAAACTAACTGCATTTGTTGCAGTTGTGTAGAAGATTTTGCACTTCCGGCGGAAGATGGACTAAATGAAATAATCGGAGTTGCAACGGTGCTGAATCAATGACTCCATTTTGTTAAATACTGAAGAGAGGATTAACAATATCAGCTGGATTCAATTCTGAAGTACAACAGCAGCGGCGACCGCCGGCCCGTGCGCGTGCGCCGGTGGCAATGTGAAGCCGCTTGCACGATATTACGTTTAATGGACGCGCTAGTGGCGGTGGTGCGGTGGGGGGAGGACGGTGGTGTCGTAGGTCAGAGGGCCCAGCTCTGGCACAAGCGGCTGCGCCCGCGGTTGGCAATCGTGCATCAGGAGCAGTTGCAACGAACGAACCGCGCTTGCACACCGCTCTCACGGATTGCGTGCTAATGTTATTTACTTATTGTTTCTCAGTAAGTAAGTACTTAACCACGATTCTACTTGGTGGTGAGTGGTGACATAGCCGGTGGTCTGTGGTCTGTGGTCTGTGGTCTAAAACTGGCACAGTAACGGCCTGTTCACTTTTCTACTAAAAACTCATCCGCGTAATATTTGTACGAGAACACCGAGGAGAGGAGTTTCGTGATCATTAACCGTTGGATGTTCATTGCTGGACATAGGCCTCTGCCAAAGATCAAACCGTTATGAATTATCTTCATAGCACAACAAAGTGACAACCGAGCGCTTTAATCGAAATTACAACCTGGAGGAAGCACGCGTTGCATCAGAACTCGCGCGAGGAGATCCGCCGGCCCGCATAGAGCTACTGTCCTCGCGCGAGGAGGCCTCGCCCGTCCGCATAGAGCTACTGTCCTCGCGCGAGGATGCCCGCCAGCCCGCATACAGCTACTGTCCTCGTACGAGGAGGCCCGCCCGCATAGAGCTACTGTCCTCGCGCGAGGAGACCCCGCCGGCCCACATAGAGCTACTGTCGTCGCGCGAGGAGGCCCGCCCGCCCGCATAGAGCTACTGTCCTCGCGCGAGGAGACCCCGCCGGCCCGCATAGAGCTACTGTCGTCGCGCGAGGAGGCCCGCCCGCCCGCATAGAGCTACTGTCCTCGCGCGAGGAGACCCCGCCGGCCCACATAGAGCTACTGTCGTCGCGCGAGGAGGCCCGCCCGCCCGCATAGAGCTACTGTCCTCGCGCGAGGAGACCCCGCCGGCCCACATAGAGCTACTGTCGTCGCGCGAGGAGGCCCGCCCGTCCGCATAGAGCTACTGTCCTCGCGCGAGGATGCCCGCCAGCCCGCATACAGCTACTGTCCTCGTACGAGGAGGCCCGCCCGCATAGAGCTACTGTCGTCGCGCGAGGAGGCCCGCCCGCCCGCATAGAGCTACTGTCCTCGCGCGAGAAGGCTCGCCAGCCCGCATAGAGCTACTGTCCTCGCGCAAGGAGGCTCGCCATCCCGCATAGAGCTACTGTCCTCGCGCGAGGAGGCCCGCCCGCCCGCATAGAGCTACTGTCCTCGCGCGAGGAGGCTCGCCAGCCCGCATAGAGCTACTGTCCTCGCGCGAGGAGGCCCGCCCGCCCGCATAGAGCTACTGTCCTCGCGCGAGGAGGCTCGCCAGCCCGCATAGAGCTACTGTCCTCGCGCAAGGAGGCTCGCCAGCCCGCATAAAGCTACTGTCCTCGCGCGAGGAGGCCCCGCCGGCCCGCATAGAGCTACTGTCCTCGCGCAAGGAGGCTCGCCAGCCCGCATAGAGCTACTGTCCTCGCGCAAGGAGGCTCGCCAGCCCGCATAAAGCTACTGTCCTCGCGCGAGGAGGCCCCGCCGGCCCGCATAGAGCTACTGTCCTCGCGCGAGGAAGCTCGCCAGCCCGCATAGAGCTACTGTCCTCGCGCGAGGAGGCCCCGCCGGCCCGCATAAAGCTACTGTCCTCGCGCGAGGAAGCTCGCCAGCCCGCATAAAGCTACTGTCCTCGCGCGAGGAGGCCCCGCTGGCTCGCATAGAGCTACTGTCCTCGCGCGAGGAGGCTCGCCGGCCCGCATAGAGCTACTGTCCTCGCGCGAGGAGGCTCGCCGGCCCGCATAGAGCTACTGTCGTCGCGCGAGGTGGCCCGCCCGCCCGCATAGAGCTACTGTCCTCGCGCGAGGAGGCCCCGCCGGCCCGCATAGAGCTACTGTCGTCGCGCGAGGTGGCCCGCCCGCCCGCATAGAGCTACTGTCCTCGCGCGAGGAGGCCCCGCCGGCTCGCATAGAGCTACTGTCCTCGCGCGAGGAGGCTCGCCGGCCCGCATAGAGCTACTGTCGTCGCGCGAGGAGGCCCGCCCGCATAGAGCTACTGTCCTCGCGCGAGGAGACCCCGCCGGCACACATAGAGCTACTGTCCTCGCGCGAGGAGACCCCGCCGGCCCGCATAGAGCTACTGTCCTCGCGCGAGGAGGCTCGCCGGCCCGCATAGAGCTACTGTCGTCGCGCGAGGTGGCCCGCCCGCCCGCATAGAGCTACTGTCCTCGCGCGAGGAGGCCCCGCCGGCCCGCATAGAGCTACTGTCGTCGCGCGAGGTGGCCCGCCCGCCCGCATAGAGCTACTGTCCTCGCGCGAGGAGGCCCCGCCGGCTCGCATAGAGCTACTGTCCTCGCGCGAGGAGGCTCGCCGGCCCGCATAGAGCTACTGTCGTCGCGCGAGGAGGCCCGCCCGCATAGAGCTACTGTCCTCGCGCGAGGAGACCCCGCCGGCACACATAGAGCTACTGTCCTCGCGCGAGGAGGCTCGCCAGCCCGCATAGAGCTACTGTCCTCGCGCGAGAAGGCCCCGCCGGCCCGCATAGAGCTACTGTCCTCGCGCGAGGCCGCCCGCGTGTCCTGCCACACCTCGCGGATGTACTCGCACAACAACTGTTTACAACACCGTCCGGCCGGATTGCACGCCGCGAGCTGGCTAGCCGGAGCCGGATGCCAACGCCGGGGCAGCTAGTTTAGATAGGCGGTGTACCGCAGAAGGATCCCGGAATATAACTACCCGATAGCAGCGTGCTTGCGATGCACTCGCAGCGCTGACGCTGGTGGCGGGGAGCTGCTGATAATTGCATAGTAATTTGAAGTCTTAACAGCAGGTAGGTCCCTCTGTGTGGAAAGGCACAACGTTGCCACGTTACCTTGGAAAAGACATCACCTTTCCCTACAAGGCGCCGAGTGCGCGACATCTCGATAGATCTTCATTCTTAAAACAAGAGCAACATGCTCACCATCAGGTGGGCATTACTTGTTTCAATATTGTATTTCGTCAAAAGTTTTTGTGTTGAAGAAATGCGCTCACTGCGGCAAGTTCTAAGACGAGCTCGTGAAGCGCCCCTGCTGAGGGTATACCACGACTGCATGGACATTTGATCACCCGGCTCTACCGCGTGCGCTGCACCTCGTTGTCGCAAGCTGACACACAAACGGTGCAAATGGACTGGTCGGAAGTCTCTGTTACTCAATCTAGACTTGAACTGCGCCGCGGCGCTGCTGTGTTGGAGCTGAAGTTAAGAAGCCGGGGCGTATGTTATTTCTTTAAAGATATCCTGTTCCTCTTATTAATGCAAACATCAAGCATCTTCTCCAAAGCCGCGTTCCAGACTGATGACCAAATCATTTCTAGAGTAAACTTATTATTGTTTTAATTTGTTTAAAATGGTATTTATCGTGCATTTTGTGCGTGCGTGCGTGTGTGTGCGCGTGTCTGTTTGTATGTGAGTTTGTGTGTGCGTGTGTGCGTGTGTGCGCTCTGTTCCGTTTCTTCAAGTGGAACAATGAAACGATCGTATCAGTCTAATGTGTTTTATTTGTAAAAAAAAAAACAATAATATCATTAAATAATACAAAATGAGCAACGTGCGCTTATTGCCCGGGAAAAGAAACAAACGGTCTTCCGGAGCAAGAAGGAGCACTTGACGAATCTCTATTCGGGGCGCAACAAAACTTGCAGCCGCTGCCGAGCGGTGCGGCGCCGGCGGGTGCGGTGCGAGAGCGGTTCGGGAGCGGTGCGGGTGACGGGACCGGCTGGGGCAGCGACGACCGCGCGCTGCTGGCCTGTAGGCCACAAGCCACAGACTGCCGGCGGTAGGACACCACGCCCACTGCGTCTACCTGCGTGCACCTAGCGCTACGCTCGTGAGGCTCGCAATCGATTCGTTTTGTACCAAATTTTGTTGCATTCGTCGGGGGGGCCGGTCTGGGGGGCCCCTTGACTAGCTTGCTTGCTTACTTATCGATCGTTCTCACGTTTCTCACTAAAATAAATAACTTATGAGACGCCGCCGGAGCCGCCGGAGCCCGCGCCGCCGTTACTCCTACACGCCTATAAATAATTTGTCCAGCCAGCGCGGTGCGCGTCGGGTGACGGCTCCGGCGGGGGCTTCGGTTGACTTTACGACTAAACCTGAGAGGGTAGTTTATACTCTATGTACCTAATAGTCTCTAGATTAAACTTACAGTTTCGATAACGAAACTTATTCACTATGAAATGCTGAGGCGGCGGCGTCGCGGCGTCGCGGGGCGCGTGCCGGGGGCGCTCACTGCGCCGCGCCCCCGGTCCCCGTCGCGGCCGCGACTTCGTCGGGTCCTGCATAGTTCGCCGTGACGCTGTCCGCCGTCAGCGGGGCCGCTCCGCTGGCGACTCCGCCGCCGCCCGCAGCGTCGTCGGGCCGGTCTTTCTTCATGATCACTTTGGTCGGGCGCCGGCTGATGGTCGGCACGTAGGACTGCGTTATGATCTCTATGTCCTTCTTCTCCGTCTTGTGGTCCGCTGCGCCGTCGGTGACGTTGTCTATGAGCGGACGCCGCGTGGTCGGCTCCGCCCGGTCGTTGGGCGGCGGCTGGTCGGTTATGGAGTCCGTGTCGTCGTCTTCTATCTCGACGTTCTTTTGTTTGTCTATGGTTTTGGTCTTCGTCGGTACTTCCGTAATGGAATTAGAATTCCAACTCTTGTTTTTGCTTTTGTAGCCGGCGTTAACCGGAATCAACTCTTCCGAATCCGAGATAGTGGTGGGGCTGGCCGTGTGATGTTCACTGTCGGATCCTTCGTTATGATCTCCGATGGAAGCGACGTCGCCCACCAAATTGATGAGGTCCGTGAGAACGTTGTTATTCCTTCCGCTGGACTGGTCGACGATCGCTGAACGTTTTTCCGAATCCGAAGGTATTTTTATCAACTCAACGCCTGCCGTTGTGCTCTCTTGTGAACCAAACGGCGAGGACACGAATTCAGTGGTTTCCATAATTTCAAACGACTGATTGTCGCCTTCTGACGAATTAATTTTGGAATCGGTTGGCCACAGTCTCGTGCTGCTCTCATCTATAGTCAGTGGATCGACAGTCGACATTGACGCTTTGCCTTTCGTGATGTTTTCGGAGGAGTCATGTGGATTCTGGTCACTCGTTTCAACAGGCAACGAGCTTAATTCCGTTTGCGAAGTAACTTCGGTGGCCGCGTTGACTATTGGTACAGAACTAGTCATCTGTTCAGCATTGATGAGTTGTTCGGAAGAGTCGCTGACTTTGTCCGCGACTTCGAGTTCAGAATCGGGCTCATCGGTGCTTGTAGAAGAAATACCATCATCAAAATGTGCGTTAGAGTTGTCCCTAATTTGTTCGTTACTTTGACTTGGTGTTGTCGTTGCAGCCGTTGCCACTGTCGCGTCACTCAACTCGACCGACGACCCCAAGTGAGCCGGAAGGTTGATTGTCTCTGTGGACATTACGGACCGTAAATTGAGCATGGAACTTTCTCGTGAATTTGTTGTTTCTATGATCACGCCGTTTTCTGATCTAGTTGTGCTACCTTCCAGTGACAATTCTCGTGAAATTTCTTCTGTTCCCGCTGTTGTTCCTGCGGATGTAAAACTTGATGCGGTCGTTTCCGCATCTTTTATCACAATCGCTTCCGTAGAAGTAGCAGCGACATTTGCCACGATAACGACATCGGGGACAACCGACAAATGTTCGTTATCCATGTTTTGTTCCGTAAGAATTTCCTCCTCGTGATTTCCTAAAACGGAAAGGTCGTCAGGTAGTGGAGGAAAGGCTGGGTTATGATCAAATAGGGACGTATCTTCTTCTTCGATCAATGGAGTTTTGCTCGAAGGTACAGAGACAACATGTGGAATCATCGACGGTGACCCTACACCGACCGCAGCGCTGGGTACGCTGGACATGTAGATATTACTGTTTATAGAGTCTTGCGTTGAAAGACTAATCTTAGATGGAGGCGCGTCGTTGCTTTTAGTTCTGGAGTCGATTTCATCTTTCGGTCTTGATGCTTCGAGCGCTTCGAGCGCTTCGAGCGGTGCCGAAGATGAGGATATCGGAATATCAGGGTTGGTTAATTCCGGCGACTCTTGTTTGTTCTCCAAGTTAATTATCTGCGATGTTTCCGACGTGACCTCGCGAGGCATGGGCGGAGACTTCGATGATGAATATTCGGCGACATTGATGCTAGGCGAAGGTAGGATCTCTTTTATCTTCACTTCTGTAATAACTGGAATCTCGGAGACTGGAGTAATTTCTTTAATGGTAATTTCCTTTTTGATCTGTTCTTTTACGGGCGATGGTAGCACGCTGGTGTTGATCTCTTCGTATGTAGGAATGTTTGGTACTGCAGGCGCTCCTCCAGGAATAGTTGTAACACCTGAAACAATTGATACATTGAAATAACTTTGTCGTACACCGTACACAAAATATACAGGATTAGAGCTGATAAAACACAAGCAGCTTTGGATGACCGGAAATTATAAAGGAGCGTGCTTGTTGCAGTGTTGCAAAGGATCAGCGCGACACAAAACAACAACAGATATTGTTAGACAAAAATTACGCGATACCATGCGACGTAAAGCTAACTCGACAACGACCACAACGACCACAACGACCACGACGACCACAACGACGACAAGAGAAGATTGAGTGGACACTTCCATCTATTCTAGTGCTCCGTACCGCAAGGATTACATCTCCGCACTCCATCAGCTGGGATGGCAGTGAAGCACACTACATAATATAAAAAAAAACAGTTATGTCGTCAATGCCGGCAGCAGCGACGTACCGCAGTCGAGGACGAAAGTAAGAGGGGATTTTATAATAGTTAGCATGTTGAGCGTGAAGACAAGCTGAAGCAGCCGACTGCTGCGGCGCCGGTGCGTGGGCAGCGACTTGGCCACGCAGTAAACTAATGTTGAGCACGTGGAATATCCTCAACGTTGATATGTCTTTTGCATTCCTTTGTTCTTTGCTAAATAAAACTATAGTTTGTAAGGAAGTGTGGTGGTGGTAGTGGTGGTGGTGGTGGTGGTGTGGAGGTACCTCGTAGCGGGCAGTTGTCGTACTCCGGGCAGCAGCGGCCGGGCACGCGGCGTGGCGTGCAATCATCACGCACAAAGCATGCGATGCGCCGGCAGACCACCTCGCCGCCCTGGCAGTAGCACACGCGGCACGGGTCCGCCGGGTCCACCAGCTTCTCGCCGTTGCCGTACACGCGGCCCTCTTGCTCGCACTCTGGAAGGGGTGCGCATCACTTTAGCGCACCACGGCACTCGCCCGCGATAAGGTCAAGTCAGTCATCATTATTTCATCCAGGCACCTGGAACCTTCGAGTGACGCCAACAGAACAAGATCGAACATGATCCATAACCGTTCTTCAAGCGATTTTACTCCAAGGTAGTTAGAGGAAATTGTTATGACATCATCATTAGGCCGTGTTTTAGAATGTATCGACAAGTGAGAATTGACTTGTAATATTGTCCAAGGGCTCACCACACTGGTAGGTGGGGCAGCAGTGGTCGGGCCGGTGCAGCGCCTTGCAGCCGGGCCGCGGCTCGCAGAGCTGGCGGGCGCACTGCACGAAGCCGCCGCTGCAGCTGCAGTGCTCGCAGGGGCCCTCGCCGGGGAACTCGTCCCCGGGCATGTACACCACGTCGCCCAGCGCGCACCCACCTGAAACATCGCGACGGCAGATGGAAATCTATTTCTTTTCAAAATTTGCCTTTTTATAATAAGTCTTGGGCCACGAACACGACACGAGACTACTACAACTCGGAGTGTTCGCCCAACGATCTTTTCAGCACAATAACTACACCAGCTGCATCGCCTTCCCCACTCAGACCACGACCGCTTCCACAATACTGCTAAGCGGCAGAAGTGGACTTTGCGGCGACCTTCAAGTTCGATCGAGAAAACAACGTTAAAGAAACGTATGCGTGTAGAGTTACCTTCTTTCAGGCCGAGATCCATGCTGGTAACATTCGGTAGAGGTCCCAAAGGTCCTGCAGCAAAAAACGAAATTATTTAACTTGCATCTGGTTCTTCACTTAACTGTCAGCGTGTTTTTAAAATAAGTAGGTCTGCTGGTGTCCGTGGCGACCAGCTATCATCCATTCCTCAAGCTCCGGAAAGGTTCCGCGAGCCACCACGATGTTGCATCAAATCATTTGTAAAAAAAATTAAGTTTGTAATTATAATGCACTGGACACGTTGGTTTTTTGGTATCCGAGGAGTCTGAACAGGAAGTACATTCGCACTGCTAATTAGGTGTTTGAGAACCGAAATCCCCCGTCGAATAAAAGAGCCACCCCGCCGCTCGCGCCGGTATCTAATTGCCCTTCCTTCTGCACAGCCCTCCTCCCCGTGCTACTGAGGCTGGCAGAGTGCCGAGGACCGTCTCAGTACACCCCCCGCCCCCCGTCACAACACCACGACTTCACCCTCCTTCACTGTTGTGCGATACAACTTTGGTAACTGAATTGCCTTATTGTTATATATTATAGATAATACCAATAATTAGCGCTACCTTGTATGATTCTATTAATGTCTCGTCATCAGTTTAGATGATCATCATTTCATCCTGATTATGTCCACACAATACTCCCAAGTCTGTTTGCTGTGCGAATGTCACGGTACTTGTACTGGCAAATCGCCAGCGCTGTGTTTACAACAGTTACGGAGAAAACTTGTAGCTAGCCCCTCCCCTCCCCTCCCCCACGACCACCACCACCACCACCAGCACCACCACTATCACTGCCTGAAATTGTTTCCTTTGGGTCGCCTTTTAAGATACACCAAGAACACAGGGTTTCCTTAAGAAAGACCAGGCTTAATTCAGGATCACACTAAATGAAAACTGACCGGCCAAGTCGGCGGACAATTTTAAACATAAAACACAGAGTAATAATGGTCCGTTTCCCCGCCCAGCATCCCGGGCGATGGCTCCCACCCTCGAATATTTTGGTATGAAACGGCAATCAACAACGAGGGGTTGTTAGGATACGCCGGTGTGCATATTGTCTGCACAGTGTCTGCACGCACTCGGCTACTAGATACAGGTCGGTACCTTGAACGTTCACTCGAAGAGCTCGCTCCACAGCAACAGCACATTAATCGTACTGTTCCCTCTCACCCGTTCACGGTACCCGTGCTACACTCGGACTGCTCCACGTTCAGCAATTTACTAGCCAACTGTTTAGTTTGCTGCCGGAATGAAGCAGCTGGTTGCCAGCTCCTTGTAAATAACTGCATGTTTTTCTTTGCAGTACCCTGCTAGCGGAATAGCCGCGACGGTCGCGACGGTCACGACGGTGCGAGTCTCCTCCCTCTCGCTGTACCGTTGCGCCGCGTGAACGTTCATCAAGGAAACATTCGCAAATGATATTATGTGGTAACAGGAAGGAGCTGCGCGACCGGATGAATGCAGTCACCTTTCGCACATCCGCCTACGCCTCCGCCGTAGTGCGGTTAAGCGTTTAGGGCGTTTTCTCATGTCGAGCTACAGATGCTGGTTGAAGATCATGAACTATCGAGTAAATTTATATTAAAGTACTCGAGTTGATTGGTCATAAACCGTAATTAGTGGGAGATGATGCTCATAACCTGGTTGCGCAAGGCTCGCGGTAATGTTACCTACCAAAACGATACCATCACTCCGGTTGTAGGGCAGCAGGGGGGCGGCAGGGAGGCTGCTGGCCTCGTTGCGTAATCACTTTCTTCTCCAGTGCGGGCTGATGTATCCAAATGATTATGTCATGCCTTCGGGCATTTGGAAGTGGGTCTCGGTACCGACGCGACGGCCCGGCGCCGCCGACGCGGTGCCACTCGTCAACCGGAGAGTTGGGTGCGGCCAGCGGAGCGCGGACCGACCGGTTCCGAACCTGAGACGGCGCGGCGCGACCCCGGCCTCGGAGGGCGGGCGGCCGCCCTACTGCCCGCCGGCACTGACCACCGTCACGGCCGCCGCCGGCCCTTTCGATGACGGCGACCTTGCGTACCACTACCGGAAACTCGGATGTAGATCAGTATTGTCATTAGTTACGGTTGGTACAGTTTGAATGTTCTAAATGAAACCATAAGCCGAACGGGACTACATCCAGTTGCAGCAGTGCAGCATGAGAAAGGAACATCAGACCCTGGGCCGTGATGTAATCAAAAACAAAATAACACACATCATGTCGTACCCTCGTGATATGCAGCACTAGTGAACCCGCAGCCGATAGATGCACCAGGTCGGAAGTTTTTCGTATTTCGTGTAGGTTATTGAATAACTAAATCCTGGCGAGGACGCATTTCAAGGATTAATCTGTGTATCTTAGGTTGTGTCGTATATTTCAGCGGCGATCTTCCTCTGCTGGGAGCAGCGGAGAGTGCTCGTGGCGGGAGGGCGCTGCAACCGGCGTGGGTGCCGTTTGTAAGGCTGCGCCGGCGCCGGGGTGGGGAAGGTGAATATATTATTAACCTTTCATAAACGGTGCCGCAGGATGTTGGGATTACTATTTAAAAACCTTTAAGAGTGTATATAAACTTGCCGTTAGCACTACAGTACAATAGGGTGCAGTAGAGTATCGTACAGTAAAGTACAGTAAAGCACAGTAGAGTACAGTAGAGTAAAAATAAAATCAAGCGAAGTTCAGAATAATGCAGATAGAAAAAGTTAACTAGGAATAATTTAGTGTGCAGCATCGAGGAAGGTGTAAACATTCAAAATGTACGCTGCCCTGCAGTTTTCCTTCCAGGGTTACAATTTCCATATTACGAGTTTGATCAGATAACACCAATGCACTTGCACGTGCACTGTGTTATTGTACACGATGAATTGTTGTGGGAGACACTAGTACCTCCGCGAGCTGACGTACGATAGAAATATAACAGCGTGGAATGGGAGCTGCCGCCGCCGCACAAACCATTGTATTGTCTGACGTTGTTCTGCGCGAGCTTTGCTAGGGACTCGTTATATTTCACCCGGGGGTGCTGCATCCCTCTCTCCCGTGCCCCTTCTGCCCCGGGCTGCCCGGGAAACGCAGCGAGCGGACACGCCGGTTGCGAATTACCAGAGCAGCCGGACAATGTGCGGCTCGACCTCCGACCGGCTCCTCGCGACACCAACGTGAAAAGCACCAGAACATTGTGACGTAAAAGCAGGGAGGTTTCCATTTACTCGTAATAGCTTCCATTTATTGGGCAGATACGTGAACAGTAAACTAGGAGAGGACCGTGATGCGACGGCTCCTCGCATGCAACACATTGTTGCATGGATATCTCCAAAAGTTTGACATATCTTCTGGAGCCGCTTTCATAACAGCAGTGTACCCACGCTGCACCGCGAGCACTGTACGAAGTCTGCAGACACATCACGGCCGCACCACGTACCGCCGCCTCGGCTTCACAGGCACGAGCGCCTGATGCTATCGGGAGAACGTGAATTAATCTCAGTACCCGCATTGTTGAGTGAACGTGATAAGGCAGCATCACGCGCACGACCTTGCGGGCAGCGTGACGCGGCTCTCCGCTCTCGCCGCCCTAGGGCCCGAGGGAGACGTCGCCCCGTCCGCGTCCTGATACCTCACGGAAAGCTCCAGTCGCGCGGCGGGGACAGGAGCATCCCTACCGCATCAAATGATATCTGGACCTAAATACTTTATTGCCTTTTCCATCGTGGTTCACGTCACTCGAACTTTGTACTTGTGCTAACCCGGGCTGAGGAAGGAAACATCCTGTTATTATAACGGCGGTCGAGCTGGACGTCTGGCCGGCGTTTGGTCAGCGGCGAGTCCTGCTGATAGGTACGCGGTGCCCAGCAGATCTTAGAATCGGGCTCACCGGCAGACGCATGTCGTGTGACTACTACGTACAGGTTGTGTATAATAACTTCCGCAATATAGTGCCAGTATGGAATAAGGAATGGCCGCGTCAAGCTGAGCGCCTGGCCGCGGCTGCGTGAAGCGTGTGCAGATTCCTCGATACGTGGAAGGTACGTTGGGTGTTGCTAAGTTGGTCCAGTGTTGGTCCGGGTCGGTGCGCACGGCCGGTGCGGGGCTGGTGCGGGGCCGGTGCGGGGCCGGTGCGGCAGCATTCCGCGGGTGATTCAGCGGCCGCGGTGCGGTATGCAGCTGTCACTCGACAATACGTACGAGTAAAGTGATTCCACAACGAAACGGCGCCCGCCGCACCCGCCACGCCCGACGCGCCCACCGCGCCCACCGCACCGCGCCCGAGCCAAACAGGCACCAAACGTCACCGCTCCTAATTAACGCAGCCTAATGATCTAGTAAACAGCCGTGCGTTCATTTAACTTGGCAATATAGCTTAACTTCCACAGTACTTGTCAATTAAAAAAACACGTCATTAGCAATGTATTTAGTTAGTTTGGCTCCACGGCCGTTTCAGGTAAATAATGTACATACACTGCATTCTTGTGACATGATCTATCATTACGTAGTTTGTGGACGGACGTACGCCGCGCGCGGCCTGGGCCGCCGGGCGCATCCCGCCGGCGCGCGCCGCGCCCACCGCACCGCGCCCACAGCGCGCACAGCGCCCACAGCGCACACAGCGCCGCATTGCTGTTCGGCTAACTGAATGCGGTCGCTCTTGCGGCTCCTCCACTTCCTGCTATGTACCGATGCCTATGCACATACTACTTATAAATACTTACGCGGCAGCTTCCTTCCGTACAGCGCATATAGCGACGTAAAAGTCGACTATCGCATCACTCACCCATCACATACTTCCTCTGTGCGCGCGGACGAAGTATTTTCTTATTAAATCACCTTTGACTTGCGTTAACTTACCGGCGACCTCCGGCGACTTCCGGCGCACCAACACACACATAGTATTATATATGTTCTTAACGTCGGACGTCACTTATCTCTAGTAAAGTTACTGTGAATCAGTAACAAAAGGTTTGCGAATTGATAAATACGACGTCTGCAAGTATGCGCTCGCACCTGCTGCTACTCATTGTTGTTGGTCGCGTTCCTTACCCAACGTATCCTACAATGTGCACGGAAACAGCAGCAGCAGCAGCGGCTACGGCAGCACATCACATCACATCACATCCAGCCTCACGGAACAGTGAATCGGGCGCGCCGCATCACGACACCGAAGCAGCCGAACACCTTCACGGGTTAATTTATTTTTATTTTTATCCCCACCACCAGGGTACCTTCGCCCTCCCGATGCAGTGTCTATTTAATGGACCATAAGTAACTGCAAATTTACTACAAAAAGAAAACGAGGTCGGAAGTGTTAGGTCCCAAACCCGTCGCGACAAGTGCGAAGTGGAGATGGGAAAGAAGATAGAAACTGGAGTCATTGCCTCTCTGATGAGTGAAGACGGAAGTCGCGTCATATTTCTGGAGTACAGCAGGAGAGTTATTAGTAAAATAATTAAAAGAAACAAAATGTAGTAAATTAAATTAAAATTAATAGTAGTAAAGAAGGAAAACAAGAAGAAAAGAAGATTAGCTGAAAAATGATGCTACAGGAATGATTTGTTTCAGGCTCTCTCCCCCTCCAGAAATACAAGAAAGAGGCAGTCTCCATTTCGGTCAGAGAGGATACATGAAAGAAGGAATTGGGATGGAGTATAAATGAGAATAAAAGTATGAAAGATAAGTATGGTAAGGCAGATAAGATAGAATGGTAGAAGAGTGTGTAGGAAACAAAAATGTAAAGATAGATAAGTAATAGATGTGAAGTGACTAGTGTAAAATAGGCCCTGACCCACAACAGGCAGAGGGACCGTCGCGTCTCGCCGGTGATGAGACGAGTCTTAAAGCACGGACTGCTCCTCACCTGCAGGTGTAGCGAGGAGTTGCAAAGTATGCCCAATATTATAGTAGTAAACGGGGCTTCAACTCCATGTTAGTCTGAAAGCGTTTCCCAAGAAAATAAGAAATGGGGTTCTTCGAAAATGGTGTTCTGTGGTTCCTCCAGTGTCGTCAGAAAAAATATTTTTTTAGTACTAACTAATCATCGTCAAACAATATCCCCATCCATGCGACGAGGAGAGCATCCTTGTGCATGTATACGAAGGAGACGAGCTCTACGTAGAATCCGACAGTGATGGTTACTCAAAAGCTGGCAGCGAGAGACCTCGACCCGCGGCGGGTGGAGCGCGCCAGCTCGCCGCCTCCTCGCGCAGCATGTGGACAATGGTCTGCCGCAGACACAGATACATCTAGCACGTTTGAACAACGTGTTGTACCGAACTCTCCGATGAACAATAACTTCACTCTCTTTCAGGTGTCTACTGTGATGTATCGATTTGAATTACACGTAGAGTTTATGAGGCTGCAGCAGGTTCCCGTCGCTGGACGACGGCTGGCGACCAGCCCGGACAGTGCGCTGGACGATCACATCAGCCGCCGCCCATTGGCGCGCTGTGATTGTTCGCGGTACTGGAGCTATTGCTCGTGCTGACGCCTCGTCGTGATGCCGTTGCAGGTCGTCCGCTTGGTGGTACAGCTCACCATGTGTACCCCGCGCGATCGAGCTGGCCGCATGACGAAACAATATCTTAACATTGACAAATGTATCGATGCTGACCCGCCGCGCCCCGCCGCGCCCCGCCGCGCCCCGCCGCGCCCCGGCCCGCGACGCACGAGGGGTGCGCGCAGTTACATAACAATACACAGTCTCTTACGCCATCCGATGTTTCCACATCTGACACAGCGAGAGACTGCCACGAAGGTGACAATCAGTGGTTAAACCTATCAGACTGCATTCTTTATCCGTGATTTAGTTGCGATGGCGTGTGGACAATCGACCTCCTGACTGGAGCACAGCCTTGTCCCTGCACCGTGCTGCGCTTTAACGAAGGCTCCTGATAAGTCACCGAGGGCTGGTGCTGGTGCTGGTGCCGGTGCTAGCTTGGTTTCCCCGCCTGCCGTCCGCGTTACATATCAGGTAAACGTGACGGAGGTTGTTTAAACACTTATAAAATAATTTTTATGATGAAATATTTTAACAAATTTCTGCCACATCCATAATGCATGAGTGCGCAGTGCGACACGGACACACACACACAGACACCCACAGACACAGACACACACACACAGACACACGGGCACGTGCACAAGGACGCGACCTTTTAAATTGTCCAAATGTGAGGAATATTCAAATCCTATATGATGAGAGTTATTTCTGGTTGTTTCAACAGACCTTACGGTAAATGCGGCGATAAAAGAGTGGTCAAGTACCAGCGGTTAATAACCAGGACTTGTCCCTCCTTAGCATGCACACCTCGCAGGCTAAACGCTGCGAAGTCCGTCTCATCACGAGGAGTTGGTGCGCGGACGCGTTTCGTTTGCAAATACTTATTCGTATTATGAGCCTAGTGTATCTAGAACTAGTTACGCAGAGTTCCAGCAATACCGTCGCCTCAATCTCGTTACATAGAAAAAATCATATGCCGCAGCATCCTACAAACCGGAGGATATTCGAGTTAGCGCATTCGTGCCGCGCACTTGGCTGCAGGAGCGGGAGCCGTCACACGCTACAATGCTTCACCTAAAAACGATTATCAGGTATCACTATTGCAGGTTACTTACACCCCAGGGTCCACTAGTGCGCTTGTGAGTGCAGGGTATTGGTAAAATTATACTACTGCATTTACCAGGAGGTGTTCCCTCCTGGTCCTCATTGACGACGTAACGAGAGAATGGCGGATTGATATTTTGTGTCTTAAAATCTTACAGTGCACCAGTGCACCTCCTACCTGCATCGCAGACAGCGGCGGCGGCGAGCGCGGCCAGCAGCGAGAGGAAACGTTTGGGCGACGCCATGTCGCCGGAGCACCTGGAACAGCACCAAGTCAATTAAATATAGTACAACTTGTATAAATGTGACTCAAAACAATTATTGCAGGACGTCAGCCAGGAGCTCCAACGATCGTTCTAAACTTCCTCCCAGCCGCAGCGCAATTGGCTACGAGCACTACCGATGACTTTTACGGAATAGAGCGTGTTGTTACCTCTTCACCTTAAATCGAGTGAGCAACGGTAAAATGCGGTTAGTTGATACCGAGCCGTTTTAAAAATGGGCAAGAATAAACATCGGTGAGGTCTGTTCGCACATTTGCGCACTGTACTGCGCAAGCGCGTCCTGTCTGCTATGAACAATATTGTAATCACAAAGACCTAATGACATGTCATCACGTTGATGACTATCGTCTGTCCGGCGCGGGCACGACCAGCCCCGAGCCATCTTCAACGAGCGCCTATGAGAGACCGAAAAGAAAACGCGCGAAGTACACGCCGCATCGCATCGCATAGCTGCAGTCCGTTGACCCAGACCTCTTGACTTGATGCAACTCGATTCTGCGTTTCTTTTTGTTCTCCCACCGCCCGATGAGGTCTCGTTACGTCCGGCGGCAGCGCGCTGCGCTGACTCGCTGACACTGCGATTTCCTGCTGCCTCAGCCCCACCTCGCCACCGCCGCATGGACGTTCCGCACGAGGGGCCACGTCCTCCTCTCATCTCATTAATACACGCGTAGTCGTGTACCTGATGATGTTTGCGATGGCAGCGGTAATGAGAATGGTGACCGCGTGCAAAGCGCCGCGACCAGCCTATCAACTAAACCGGATGCGCGGTCTCTCTCTCTCTCTATCTCTCACCGCTCGATGTCTGAGCAATAACAAGTGTTTATTGTCACACTGTAAACACTTATAAAACTGTCCCGACTTGGAACCGGCGCGCAGCAGGTAAGTCAACCGAGGAGAAGGACGGGAAACCCCGGACAATGAGCTCCAGTGGAGATGGTGAAGCGGTCCGGGCGCGGGTCGACGACCGCTGATTTAGAAAGTACAATCGCTCCGATATCAGATAAGCGACAGTTAGGCGCGAACCCGGTCGGGTCAGTGAGCGGCCGGCGCGGCACGGCGCGGCACGGCACTGCATGGCGCGGCACGGCGCGGCACAGCGCGGCACGGCACGGCGCGGCACGGCGCGGCACGGCGCGGCGCGGCGCGAGCGATGACCGCGCGCCAGGCGGCCCACATAGCGCGCCGGGGCACCGGGGGGACCCGCCCAGGTAATTCGGCACGCCGCTGACCGGTACTCATTTTTCAATCGTGAACTCAATTGAATGATGGAGCCGGCGGTGCCGCTTCCGTGTGAAAGTGCAGCGCGAAAGGTCCGCGACTCTAACGCCGGATGCGCACCAATGGCGGAGAGGAAGACAGATGAATAAGCACCGTGAACGTAGCTACATTAAAATGAGGTACCGCCGCACCCCCCGCTGCGGCTCAGCCCGCGATCCATTAACTGATAACTTGAACGCGAACCGTCAGACGTCCGGCGGACCTGGTGTCGGGAGCCTGGGTCGACATTGACGCTTGACACGTATATGGCACACGAAACCAGGAAAAGGCATCGTCTCCTCGCCTTCACACTTATCGGTCTCATGCACACTCAATTTACACTCTTTACAGAAGCTGCGGTACTGTTCAGGGTGATGTTTAGACAGCATTAGTCACTTCAAGACAGTTATTGTTATCGTGTGATGCTGCACGAGGAAGATTCCATGTTATTTCCTGTTTATCTGTCACACAACGTTCGTCACACGTGATTTCATCTGAATACTCCAACGTGACTGTTCATATCCTCGATCACCAACGCGACGTTCTGTGGACTCGCTGAGTAACGTATCAGTGTAGCGCCAGAATCTTGATAACAACAGTTGCTCCTGCGAGCTGGATGAGGAGAGGATCTGCAGCATGCATCAATGTCTGTGATACAAGTGGTCGTGCCGTCGCCACTCGCCGGAAACAATTGGGATCTATAACTAATACTAGTAATTCCCTATTAGTGGTGGATATGTGCAGGGTGCACCAGCGTCATTTGACCACTTCTTCGTTGATTAAATATATAAAACCGATCAGCACCAAGAGCCAGTTCGATTGTTTCCCGGGGGTTTAACGGGGTGGACAGAACTTAATCGTGTCTGTCAATGGAGTCACGTCTTTTATCCAATAACAGGAAATTTTATCGACGGAGAGGAGTACCAAGCGCAGAGCCGTGCACCGTGCACCGTGCACCGTGAACTGTGTTCAGTAAGACTCACGCTCATGCAGGTAGAGCACCGGCTCACTCCTCCTGCATGAAGAATACAGGTTATTATTTCAATGTCTTTCATTCTTCGTTATGTTAATGGTAAACCATAACGCAACCAGAAGCAATCCAACAGCTTCTGCTCCAGCTCGGAAGACGTGGTTTGCTCTAGTTGCTAAACAGAACGAACACAATAAAAAAACCACTTCCACGAAATGGAAATAAAGAGTCTTGTCATAACCAATTTCTTCTGTAGCGAGGATTGGTCTCTGGCACCACCGCTACGCCTATTGCTGCCGCCAAGCCAAACATTACTGTGTTCCGGTTTGAAGGGCGTTGTAGCCAGTGAAATTGCTGGGATAATGAGACAACATTTTATGTGTCCGGCGAACTAGCGCCACGTTGGTACGCGGAGGCGTATCACTTACCATCAGGTGAACCTGTTCCGTTAGTACTTTGTAAGTAAAACGGGTAAAGTCCGGCAGATTATAGTTTGATGCGTGCGGGTACGTCGCTGACTGCTGTTCCTGAGCCACAGCAGCAGTGAGCAGTGTTATGGTTCCAGGGTTTAATTAAGCCTTGGCTTCTGGTTGTTCTGTTAGAAGATGAAACACTCGGCCACTGAAGTTTTTGAATGAAGTAAACGGTAGCAGTCCGTGATCACGCGCTAAGTGTGTGTCGGCTGCAATAGACGCCGCGGCGGTGCCCACCCGGACGGCCACCAACGCAACGATCTATCTACCACCAGGTAACCACCTCTTCTCCTACATACTATTGTAAAAGGTACATGTGGTGGAGGCGACGGCGACGCGGGCCGGTGCTCGCCGGGCACCGGATTCCGCGTGAGTGCCGCTGACACTCGGCTGCGATACACTTTTTGCCCTCAGGTACAGTTGCGGGGCGCACGGAGGCTGCGATCTGGTCCTCCGTGCGATGACCTCGTGCATGCGCCGCGCACTCTTCACTTTTTTATATTCTATCAATTTCCGTTCGCTGATTAGTTTGCGGTCCGCTCACTTTTCGGTCGTTGCTTTTTTTTCGCGGTGCTCTTTATTTTTTGACCCTGCCCTGGCCAGCAGCCAGCTCTCGGTGCAAATATACTGATGAATAAAAGGAGAGATAAGTATCGAGCGAGGCATGAATTGACTCAGTAGGATAAAGGCAGGAAGAGGGACAGGTAGCAGAACAAGGGAGAAGAAGCATCAGGGTGTCTGCATTAGTCGATTAACCACAAGCAGTATTGAATAGATTAGTACAAGGAAGTATATCACAATGAAATATCACCTCGCACCATACACTACTGAGTAAACACGAAGTTGTAAATGTCTCGTTTCCGGTCCGCGTGTTGTGTTAACAAACGTGTCCGACTTTACTGTTGCAGAGTACATTTACTATTCTCAATATTCACCAATGTTGCTTACAGTACACTTCCTTTAAACACGATGCCGTCCAAGGTATTCACGTGTAGAACTTTGCGAAGGAGCAGCGGTTACCTGAAAGGGAATAGTTTAGGACATACTGATGTTAAACAGCGGGCAGAGCCGAACGAGTATATCCCTAGGAGAGAGCAAGAGATAGAGAGAATGGTTCAAGGATGGTTGGCCGTGTGGTGACGACGTGACGCCCGGTCACGCGCACGTTCTCTTCGGTTCAGCCGCAAATATTGACTCCGCTGCCGGCTGAGCAGGCTGGACAAACGCTGACACGGGGCTCGTCGTGACCTCACTAGCCCGACAACAGTCCATAACGTATCGTGCACTTGTCAACGGCATTCCGTGACAATGCTAAGTTATAATGAACTTTAAACATCTTATTATAAATCATCAGACTGTGCAATTGACGTCAGCTGTCGGTGTTATAACGTGACAACATCATCACCTTACAGCATCAAATATATCTAAGTCTATCAGTATACATAGCCAGCCACAAACGGAACTTGTTAAACGGAGCTTAGTTACTTTATTAGCGAATAACGCAGGGCAGGGCAGGGCAGGGCCGGCTACCCGCGGGACCGCTCGCTCAAACAGGATGGGCCTCCGGAGCAATCTCATGCCAAACAAGCGTCAAAGCTAAAGCGATATAGAACCTCCGCACATTAGAACCGGAGATAGAGATATTTACACTACCTTAACCGGCAAAACCTGTTGCACAGGATATTCATCATTTGTTATGAGCTCCGCTTGCCGGCGGGGCTGTGCTTGTAATTCATTGAGCTGTTTCTGCCGAGCGTGTTCCTGTTTAAGTAAATAATCGTTGCCTGCGAGTACTAGAGTCCCACCAACTCGCGTTGGGCTAACGTGGTGACTTGATCGGTGCGGGAATGTTTGGTGGAAGCCTATGTCCAACAGTGGACGTCTATAAACTGATGACGATCACCTACAAGAATACACAAACTGACACACACGCACGCACGCACGCCACACACGCACACACGCATACACGCACACACGCACACAATAATATTAATTTGAAAATAAATAATTAATATCTACACAAGCGTCAGTTCAAATATACCCATGGTTAGTGTGCCCACGCCTGGGACTAAACTCGGCTTTAACTTATTTAACAGCTTTGAATATGTGCAATACTTCAAATATTGTCACAAATAATGTTTGGCCACGCGTGGTCTCAACATCGCTCCACACGCGGGCCCAGCTTTGCGTTCCGTGGCCAAACGATGTGCTTCGTGCACATGCACGTGCACCTGGACAACAGAGCGGATTTCTACTCAGGAATGGATCACCAGGATGTAAGTTTTAAATACTCGTACATGTGGCGTTGTCAAATCTTCAAGTTACCGCAATTCCTTGCGAGGTAGATGTAGGGACCCCCACCCCCAACCAACCCCTCTTCTTCAATTTATTGAAAACGCTTGTTTAGGATTTTGTGAGGCCAATAAGGCAACGACAGACCTCAGCGGGTTTTACTTAGGTAAGTTTCATCATCATCAGCAGATAGACATCTACTGCTGGACGTACGCCTCCTCCAAATATCCCCACTTTTGAAGGGTTTAATAAGGGAGGATTTGGGCCATTCCCCACCACGCTAGCCCAATGCGGGTTGGTGGGAGCCAGAGCCTTGTTTGTTGATTAGTAGAGTGCACGGCGAGCAGTGAGGTTGGCTGGCTTGGGCACCCTGAGTCGTTGTGCGGAAACCGTTACACCCCAAAAAATGTAAGTTTACGTTGACACAAATGGCAGAAGTTGAGCGGCGAAAAGATATTACCTGGACGTCGGTTTTTTTATTAAATCTATAAAGACTAACAGTTGGGGGTGGTTGCCCCTGTGCTCAAGCTCCTGGCAGAGCGGGCCGGTGGTTTATGTTCCGATGTACGATATATATGTAATCCAACGAAGTGTGCGCATGTCTCGGGGCGAGTAGCCGGTGGTAAAGAATAAAGTCGGTAAAAAATATCGGCTGCATATGATGGCGGCGGCGGGATGAGTCAGGTTGCATCTGTTTCTACCTAGGCTAGGCTGCAGCGCGGGCGCAGGCCGGTATTTATAGATGTGGCAGTTGATGGGGCGCCGCCCGCTCCGCTGCGTACTGTCTGCACGTTGATGCCTCAAGATAAAACTTTGCCTCCATATTTAACAAGGGCGCCTGGGGCGGGGAGGAAGGGACTGCGATGGTCCATGCAAAAAGTCCAAACGGATGAGAGGGTGCAGCAAGTTAAAATTTGTTGTTACGCTTTGCCAATGTCGCAAGGAAAATGTTTACGTTGTAATTGTAGACAATATTTACAGAAACTTGTCTCAATAATATAATCTAGAGTAAGTAGCTGCAACCAACGCCAACAGCTCCGAGAATAACGCGTCCAGCATCTGAGAACATCTAAAACAACGCAGCGAGCTCAGAGGTACTTGGTATTGTTTGTTCAACGGCTTAACAGGCGGTGGTGGTGGTGCCGCTGGCGTTGCCGACGTCGGTCTGCCCGTTACGTCCGTGCGGTGTCGTGGTGACCTGCACGCCATTGTCCATTGACTATTAACACGGACGTGATAGATGATTGTTCGTCCGCGGGGCGCCGGGAGTCGTCTCCGCGAATTGTGTCGCAA